>MNPL01000159.1:0-44763 GCA_002081605.1 Tropilaelaps mercedesae
TATATATATATATATATATATATATATATATATAGGTGTATACATATACAGTAATCGATATCTGCATAAATGATTCGGGGGTTTCCAAATGTTGTTGTGCTGATAATTAAATGAATCAAAGTAGACCATTCTAGGCCAGAAATGCCATGGTATTTTATGTCCCAAGAGGGATGAATCAATCGCGCAGATGCGCGATCTCCTGTGGACTCAAATCAACCGCTCTGCCAGTTGTGAGCCGTGCCAAGCATTGGATAGTAAATCCTTAATAAAATTAATTTAAAATAGTATAAAGACAAGCGCCATTTACTCACTACGGCAAGCCCGTCATTTGACGGATATTTAGATGTCGTACTAGCAAAAATAAAATAAAAAGGGTAAATAAAAGAATTAATGGCATTTAATTATTTGTAACCTGAATGGTGGGTAGATGGAAACATAACACGACGAGCATAAATCACGATAGCATCATGCAACTTTGAGTTATGTTAATTGATAACGGATTATTTTAACTTTAATAAGAGTATAGAAAGGAATTTAAGGTGATTGATATTAATAGTTGCAGTTGCGTGCATTTCGAGGTAGAAAGCACAAAGTCTTGTCCACCCCGTCGACGACCAACAGCTCAAAACTATATTTCAATTTTATCCCATCTATTTTCGGGCAGCCCGGTTATGGATGCATTCATAACGTACCTAACGATTTAACGATCACTTTTGATTGTCGAGAAAAGATAAAGAGCGAGGTTTCTGTATATGCATATATGAGCATTAGGACTTATTGAAGTAACAAAAAAATTCTTCTATAGTTAGAAATTTTGTTTCTAATGTGAGCTGAATACATCTCCATATATTACATTAAGATTTACCGAGTTGCAAGAAAAAATGCTTTATATGCTCTTTTATGAGACGCGTCTCAAATAATCCAATTTAATTATTCTTATATACCAGTGATGTATGTGAGACTCAAACAAATGCTGGCGAATCGCGTCGGCACTCCATGCTAGCCAGAATCAGCCGATCAGCATATAGCGGGCACTAGTCGGTGTCGTATCGACGAGCAGAGGCTAACTAGATATGCTCTGATAGCCACTTGCTAAACTATCACTTCATCTAGGCATATGGTAAAGCAGCAACTACACTGTGATGGGGGTCGGCGGAAGAGATGAGGATGGACGAAACAGGAGGCGATGCAGGAACACCCATGCCTCGATCGTTCCCTGGTTTTTCTTACCCTCCTGCCATTAGATCCGCGTATGTACCGCTTACGCATTCACTAATGACAAAATAATAGCATATACTCGTGAACTAACTTGGTCAGCTTTTACCGTCGATGGTGGCAAAAGAAGATAAGAGGAAACTGGTGAGACGTTGATATACGTACATAAATTATATATATTTCACGATTAATAATAGCCGTTCAGACGGTCAGAAACAGACCTGTTTGATATACCGTATGTCTGGCAGTGGCCCGTAACTGGCCCTTAATAGCGTTAGATCATGCCGGCGCTGGTGTCAATGCTTATATATGCAAACCGTGAAGGAATTTTTCACTTGTTGGCATTGCTTTCCCTCGATCTGGGCAGAATCGCATGAGTGGCAAACATAGAATTCAGCCTATTGGAAGGGACAGAGGTCTACTTGAACTTTTCTTCAATCTGCCCCTGCTCATAGATTTCATGAAAAAGAAAGCAAATAAGAGAGTTGAGTCACAGTCTCGTCTTGCTTGCTACCAGCCAAACCTCAAGATAGCTTCTTCCCAAAAAGGGCAAGAAAGAACGAGAAACACAGTTGTCCAGACGATAATCGACAGGCAGCAAACAACTATAGACAGCGACATCATCGTCGGAAGTCGCTTTGGGGGCAGATAGACGACTAGCGGTCAAACAGGCAATCCTGCTGTGGCCGGACCAGAGATAGCAGAGCAGGTTAAAGAGACAAGAATGAGATACTTGCAGGCGCTGCCAAGCTAGTATCCTAATCATATATTCGTGTGGCAGATAATCGATTGGTCATTGAGAGCGCTGCGAAACTCGGAAACAGTGGAGAATATAGACGTCCACCTAAGCACAGCCAGCCATTTTCTCAAATTCTCTCTCGATTCCCCATGATCCAAGAATTTCGCAGCGTGGGCTCTTGATACTATGTTATATATGGATATACAGTAGTAGAAATAAATATAAGAGTTCAGACTCTTAAGTGTTATCACAGTTTAGTTTATAAAGTAATGCGGGCAAGCGTTTGTACAGGTGTGCTAATTACCGTTTTTTTTTTATTATATTCTCAATAAAACTCAGGCGCTCCTGTAGGCCGAAACATACCGTCTTACGAAGTAATGCAACTAATGGTACAGTAGACGTTAAATGTTGGGTGATGGTTATAATATAAGCCAAAATATGCACTTCTAAGTAATAATCAAATCCCATTTACACTGCGCTCCGTTTTACGATATAATGAAATAAATTCAAGGTTATCTCTTATTTAGCATGTTTCCGTGCCATAACTGTGTTTAACTTAATAAAGCACTTAAAGCACCGATCAGTTTCCTCCGCGCACTGCTATATTTTAGACATGATCAAAGAGCATATTGAACATTGTTATACACATGATGTATTATAGTTTAGGTCTTGGCGTGCTATAATTTATAGTAACATTAGGTTGGTTTATGGGTTAATTGACGTATATTTATAGATTATGGATCACAATTACAAGCCAAATAATCGCATGTCTTTACTCAGATCCAATATTCTGGCTAAAACCCCAAAAAACCATTTTGGATTAAATTAGATGTAAACTTTTAAAAAGCGGCAATATATTTGGTTATGAAGTGAATTGAAATAAACTATTTATAGACTATACTTCTGATGAATAGTAGTGCGATAACCAAACTTGCTCGATTTCATAAAATTTCGATTAACAAAAATGGTACGAATAACGGAGTTCTAATTAACAAGTTTTAAATGATATGGTGGGTAGCTAGAGAGAATCTTTTGAGAGAAACGTAGTCACTTCTTGTTTACACAAATCACTGTGTAAACAAAAATTGCCCAAAAAACTGGGATCATCTGTTCTTGTTCCTTTTAGAATAAGACGCATAGCAGACATGCCATGGTTAGGCACATCGCCGAAAGTATCCAGTGCAAAATACCGCTATGTGTCCTTTGTTGACAATGTTTGATTAGATATTTTAATAAAAGCGGTAAAACTTGTATATTGTTTGAGTACATGTTTCCAAAGCAGTTCGCGCCTTAGTAAATTACGTTGAGCAGTAAACTCTCCGTCTGCGTCTCAGAATGCATTGAAATAATTTTGTCACACCTATATTAGATTAATTTAGAAAAACCTATTTGTCTTTAGAGTAATATAAAAGGTTGTAATCACGACAATAATGTATTTTATACGTGTGGCTGTGTAATTTGGCTTCTACTATCTTTTGACGCTTTTGGTTGCCTTAATCGGGCGTGTATCAGCTTGCGTACAGGCGATGCTGCAGAGCGTTTGGTCGTCGATGATATGAATGTCACGGTCTTTACATATTATGCATCAATAGGTACCAGCCAAACTATGACATACGGTCAAGCATTTCACAGGGGCCATGAGGATACCTGTGAACGACGCGCCACACCACTGCCTGGCAATTTAATCTGTGCGTTACCTTTTTGCGCCTGATCATTTACGGCGGTGGTTCGGAAGGACGCCGCATTATGTTTTGCCATCGTATATCCATAGCTGCAGAGGAATTTCCTGTATGCCGCCTACCTCGATAGGAGAAATGTTTTTCGATCTGCTTGATGAATAGGCTTGTCCCACAAAGTAAGGACACAGATGTATCTATCGTTGAATTATGCCCGCAAAGGACTTGTTTCGAGAGGAGCTGGGGTCACCCTGTCTGCCTTTGCAGTTACTTTGCAGTCAATTTTCTCGACTAGACTATCACGTGCGCTGCAGTTAACACCTCTTTAAGGTCGAGCGGTTCAATCGATAGCAGTACCGGCCCCTCAATCCTCGTTTCTTGAGTTACATGTTAAAACTATCGTTACTTTCTAAATTTTTCAGACGGATGTTAGAAGGAAGAGATGGCCTTTTACTACTATGAACGCCATGAATTCATCAGCAGTTTTACTCGAGGCGATTTCGCTGAAGGAATATTGACTGAACTTTAGGGTCAATCCAAGGTAGAAGAAGGGGTTGGAATCGCTTCTATTCTTTGGATGTTCACCTGGAATCCAGTGGTGTTTCTACATGGAGTTTGAGAAAGACAAGGGCTTATTGAAGATAAGAACGACTTCTAGCAAAAAAAAAACACTAAATCTTCCGCTGGGGAAAATGTCTGTGTGAGTATATTTTCTCTTGATCGTGTGAGGCAAACCCATTGAGCAGTACCAAAGATGAACCGAGCTTTGGTTATCCCCTTGGGCTACTCCCGTAAATTGGGAGGAAGGCTCAAGCTTGGTGACACCGTCATCCGCTGTTTGGCGGTTCCCTGAACAGTTTCAGGAGATTTGGCGGGATACTTAGCCCGACGAGTTTGCACATAACAGCCGCTCCGTAGGACATGTGAGAGCTGGCTCTACACTGAACAAAATGGTCTATAGAATCGTTATCAACGAAGATCGAAGCATTCGTTTCCGAATAGAATAAATCATGTTTAAAATGCGGGTCGTCCGGGATGGAAGCCGTAATGCCCATGGGGATGTCACGTGTGGCTTTAAGCCTCCGGAAGACGGATCCAACAAATTCTTGCAGCAGCTCTTTTTCGCGATTTCTTGCTAGTCGGCAGGTTCGTTGAGATTCTTTGATTTACTGGAGTTACTCTAACGAGAGTGTTGCGTCAGTTGTATGAGATGTGGTTTTGGTGCAAGCGGCCGCGATCGCCAGTCGTCTTCGTAAGAAGCCTTTAGAATGTCAGTCATGGCTGGAATTTTCTCAAATATTTTGCTCAAGTCCCCCATATCCTGACCCCATACAGCTGTATACCGCATTGTGCCTCGAAAAATCGTCGTCGTTCTTGCTAACAAACTTCGAAAGTGTCGAATTAAAGTTACAGAGCCGGTTCAGTAAAGATTTTTTTCTTTGTAGCGTAGCCAGTGACTAGGTTGAATACACGCATCTTCGAGCAACCGCTTCTACTGAAACGCAAGCCATGAGTTGCTTCTTAGTGTTTCCAGTAAATGGTAAATTTGTTTCTGCGGTAAGCTTACCATTTACATCGAGCATTTACATCGGTAAAATCCTTGACTAAACTTGTCGATTATCTCGCAAATTTCGTTCAAGTTACATAGTCACAAAAATATATACAAGAAGGATTCGCCATTAAACCTTAAATAATATAGCTTAGTTTGTTGATCTGGAAAAATCATGTCACCATGGTATTCTCTTAAATGTCGTACTACATTTTATAGCCGGCCAATTTATTGATCAAACGATCTGGATTATAACAAAAGCTACCGGTGCTACAAATATTATGGTATGTTACTGTATACTAGTACATGCGAAGACTAATACATGAAACTTAGACTAGAGAGAGCAGTTGTCATGTCCTGGTCCCATCCTCATGTTTCTGGGAGCTCGAGGCAGTGTTTAGAAGGGTCTGAACAGGAGTCTGCGTGGACGTTGTAAATTCAAACCTCTAAAAAACATTTTACTGAAATATTATATAGTGCCAATTGACTTCTTCGTAAACTTGGCATTTGGTAGTCGGGAAAGCATCAACTGTTAGAGCAGCTACTTGGTATTTTCGAGAAAAAATGAAATTTACTTTTCAATGGCCATGCGGCAGTCGCCTCACACTTTTTCCGTATTTTAGGTATTAATGTTTTGGTGAGGTAGAACGCACGAAAGAAATTAGCAGACTTTCCTGCAGTCTTTCGCAACGTTTTTCGAATTCTCTTAAAATTTGCCGAAGTGTCCATTAGAAAATGCTCCTTGGTCAGCCCTATCTGGTACTATCTACATTTTCCAATACTTTGGCCCTTGTTGTCATTCAAATGCAATAAGCGTACCGTTAACGTTCTTGCAATTATGTACTCCTGGAACATGACGGTGGTTTGTATTAAACTTTATCCTTTATGTTAGGTCTAGCAGCACGTTCTGTCACTTTTTCGAAACTAATGTATTTCTGGTGCATTTATTTATACTTACTAAGTATTTTTTGTTTTTTGTTACGAAAAACCCAACGTAGTCCAGATTTTTAAGTTCCATTTGTGTGGAATAATATGCCCTCGGAGGTACAAAAAAAACTCAACGAACGTGTGAGTGACATCTGCCTCATTTTCAATTTCCTTTTACAAAATTACAGGGTGAGTAATAGGTGATAATCGGATGGTGCTCAAATTACCACAGCAAAGCATTCTATATCACGTCCATACACTCGATGTGGAAGCGAAGAAAAATTGCAACAGATTTCCGTCACGTCGGGAAGGTGTCATTTGTAACGACGGAAGTGTGCACGTACTTCAGGCATCGACCGTACCTAATCGTGCAAACGTACTTTCTATGCGCTGTTTCTAGGTTTGATATCAACCCATTCTAGTTGAAGGTCTTTGTAGAAGACGTCGATCCTTTGGTCGATTTCACGTGTTGCAATTTTATGGGGTCCGTTTTATAAAATAATGCAAACAGCGATACCGTGGGTGTTAAATGTCGGCTGACACTTAGCCCCAACATATTTTTTAGATATGAATATGTTGCCTAGCATTTTTTACGTATGTTAGTGCAAAAGTTTGAACGCGCGAAAGCACCAAGAAGCATAGTTTCCTAAAGATTAGCCAAAAATTTAAAACTTTTTCACTAAAACCACCCTTGCCTCCCTTCTACCGTACTTCAATATACGAGAGTAAATTCTGTATAACTTTCACTTTCACAGCCATATCGGTGCACAGCTTGCAATGTGTAAGAAGACGGGCTCAACGAGGTGACTTATAGCCGTTACTGGCGAAATTTAGATTAGCTACACTGGCGTTTGCAAATGGGTAGTGATGGGACAAGCTGAGGGGTTAGAATCTAGGATATAAGGATCCCGAATGTCTTTCATTACGGAGGCCCTGATGCTCAAATTTGCAGTGTCACAGACGGGTTTGCACAAGTGGACTTACTCTGTTTAGATAATAGAGAAAAACGACAAGAAAGGGTCCCCGATTTATCTGTCAGGTAAAACCTGACCGTGTCGGTACAACAGATGGGACGGAAGTTGTATACGAGATAGACCTAATATGCTAATCATAAAAATTGGCTAACTACCACATTCGGTTTCAGTAAAAAGCTCAGAGGAAACATTAGACAGCGTGGAAACGAGAAAGAAAAAGTGTCACTACTACTGAAGTTGTACCTGATCTATATAAAGTGAAGGATTCCAGGGCAAATAAAGTCGGGCTGTCGACTAGTATCGCGGAACAAACGTAGGTGTATTCCCCATACTTCTAAAGTCTGACCCTACCACTGATCTCGTTGGCGACAAAGCACTTTTCCCTCATCTGAGGTCATTGCCGTACGGGGAAACTACACCGAACGCTTGTCCACTAACGTGTGCGCCGTATTTTCCAACAAAATTACTGCCATCATCGTACAACTAATACTCGAGCATTGCAATGCTGTCTTGATAAGCTCAGCGCACTGTGCACTTCTGCCTGGATGAAAGATGCCATGTTTGAGCGCATAGCAGCTACAGCAATGCGTTCATAGTTATGCGCATTGAAAATAGGGTTCCCCGTTTACAAACGAGCTAATTCCCAATGCAGTTCGTAGGCATTTACGATGACAGAGAATGTCCCAACGATGCAACTATCTGTCAGACAACGCTGTTGGACCACAATAGCTAGCCAATGAGTAGGTTGATTTGCTCCTATTAGCCATTTCAGCGAAAATCGTTTACCACTGAAAGTGCCTAGCCGCCGATGGTTATCATCATCATCGACACAAGGAGCAGTCTATATCTTTTCAGGCGCTACTGGTCGAACTCCGTCAATCTCAACAAATATAGCAGTGTGCATAGCTTTAAGCGTAATTTTTGTTGCGCCGACTGATAAGATGCTGGAGGAGATACTGAGGGATCAAGAGCATGGTGTGTCTATGCACAAGAGGTTTTTAAGTTCTACTGGAGGCATCTGAGTAGACAAATAGTTGGAGGTGGGGTAGACGGGGTAGGTGTGTTATCCATTATGCACACGGCAACAGAGCGACTAAGAAAGAAACAAGTGCCAGTCAGTTGTGCGTCAATGCTCGCAGGGCAAAAAATGGAACACTTGTTATGAACCAGCAACAGCAACAACCCTAGCGGTAAAACAACTGGGCAGACTGTCAACAACCGAAATCAAGTACGACGAAGAGTATGCTTAAATTTGTTACGTGTAAGTATCGGCTGTTTCTGTGGCGTACAAGCATTTGATGTTACTGAGAAGGACAGCGTAAGATTCATACACTTATCACGTTAACAGCATTTGACAAATGGTTCGAACAAGAAAATATAGTTAATGGAGACCGTTCAAGCGGCCTTTGCAAATTGCAAATCTCTAAATTTTTTTGTTATCAATACCTATAACGTAGTTTTTTCTTGAAGAAAGTTCTTGTGGACGCTAAAGTGAAGCCTGCCATTCAGCGTAGCGCTGCTTCTAGTTTAGTACACCTTAGCATAATTTTTATTGTCTCCACCAAGATCATGTTTAATATATGTACTAAATTGTGCCTACAGGTAAGGCCATTATTATTTAAACTTTATGTGCATTCTAATTTATGTAGGTCATTTGTGATATAGGTTCGACCCGGCTTAGCTACAAGAGTCTAGTTGATCTTCGTTGAGCAAGGTTTACGGACACATCCTTACAAAGTGTACATGGCCACACTTATACACACCATATGATTTGACGTCGCCGTCATCAGCATTGTACAGCGGTCGTGCGGTCCCGCGTCAGCCAAAGTTTCAGCTCGCTTGCCTACGAACTTCTTTCTTCGTAACCGAATAATTCATCCTGGCAAAGCTGTTGCTGTTTTCGCGGCCGCCGCCAACAACAGCAGGGTAGTTTACATCTTCGCTGCGAATGAGGCCGTTCTCGTGGACACCTCTCGCGTTTCGTTCCTTCTTGAGCCTTGTCATGGTATAGCCATAGGACAAAGCCGGCAGGACTACCAAGACTTGACAGGCAACCAAATAACGTAAAATGCAACCGTTCATACTATTTTTCTCGCTGGCCATCAGCGAGTAGGGGTAAAGGCACTTAAAGGAGAGGAACGGACCCGCGAGAGAACTTGCTACACGTGATCTCAAGAGGTTTGTCTGAAATTTAAAGCAGATTTAAACTCTTTAAACCCGCCTGTCGCCTCCAGGGCTGGGTTTGTGCAGCGCTGGTCCTGCTGAGCGAAGTAAACGGCGACATAAAACAAGCGGCACTGGGAGAATAATATGAGGAACCAGACGAAGTTACCTGATCGCTGACTTCCGTCGAGACCTCTGCTGGTTTTCCGTTGATCTAGCCATTCCACTTAAACTATTTACCTTATTATCTTATCGAAATTATTGATAAGGTATGTAATTTATCTATGGAAACTACCGACGAACTTAACGAAGTACGGCGGCGTCGTGCGAACGGAATAGCATAGAACACAAAAGGATGATGAATAAGGTAAAAGGCCTCGACGGAGGAGGTCAATATGTCGGGTATTAGCTTTGCACTTACATGGACTTCTAAACCTGCGCAATGCCGGTTCGTTCTGCTTTAAAAGGGAGTGGGAGGGCGTGTAGCACATTTTGCATAGTTTAGTCCGGCAAGCAAATTGTTGCCGTTTTTTGGTCGGATCTTTAGCTCTGTTCCGTTTTTTGACGTTCTTTAGGTCAGTTTACGTTTTCTGTTATTCTGAAACACTTATATCCACTACAAACTTCATTTATAACACTCTATTACGTATACTCTGTTTGGGTCCGCTAATCAAGGTCCACGGCCTTTCTAAACGTACAGAAATGACATGGATATTTAGAATTTGCCAAAAAAATCCCAAAGCTTCTTGCAACGTATTTATTGTTTTCCATTGGACAAAACTGTTTCACCTTAATGACTTTACTATTAGCAGCTCTATTATTGTTATTTTGTTTTGTTAGGTTCTTTTGTTGTATAGAATATGCTAACCAAAAAATATTTTAGGGCTGACCGTCAGCCAACATTGATCGTCCACGGTACCGCTTTTTGCATTATTTCGTAAAAAGTATCCCATAAATAAAAATGTGCAACTGCGGAAATCGAACCTATTCACCTACGTGTTTCCTCCAGTCGCGAGGCGTACACGAATACGCCAAACCACCAAGCTCGACAGAATATGGAAACAACAGTTTAGGTGTGTTCCAAGACATGTCAATACCTCACAAAGAGTAAATGTACAACATAATTTCTAGCTGTATAACTAAACTGTAAACTATAACTAGCCTTAGCTTTTGCTATTACAGCTGTAAAACTTCTTGGTTTCTCTTCGTGGTTTCGCTCAACAGTCCGTTTTGCGTTAGCCATCTTGGTCGGCATTCGAACAGTGCGGTAAGGACGAGCGGAATGCTTGTCTGAGAGTGTTATGTATCTCAAGTCCGTTGGGAACACCCTACCTGTGTAGCAAAGACGGGGACCTCCGGGTGCACTCAATCGCATGGGGCCACTCGAGGACTTTGCGGCGCTGGGAAAAAGGGAAATGGTGGTCTTAATCGAAGTGTCACTGCAGCAGCGACATGGCAACTTCCCCAGGAGAGCCCGTACCATGTTGCTGCAGTTCGAAATGGTGTAGCGCGAGCACGATTTGTGCGCTGCCGCTTGTGCGGTCGGTGTATTCGGACCATCGTGGAACAGTTCGAATAATCTGCTTTGTGTTGTTACAAGCATGTGATGGCAAATCTATGTGTTTCGTTTTTTTCGAGAAGCAATAAAACTGTGTGCATGTTGACGAGTGTAGGCTATGTACGCAGAACTGTTTACATGCAATAAAGTAAAATGTCTCGAAACGAGATCGCTGGATTGACCTATTTCGCAGTATCGCATTCCTTCGGACTAAACTTTTCTGTAAGGGTTATAAATGCCTTTTGTGGCATTTTTCGAATCCTGTTTATGGCACATACTTTTCATTAGTTTTCCGTATTTACAACTGATCTAGGTAACGCAGAAGCCTGTTGCAAGCAAAATATGGGTAAAATCTCAGACCCGTCTACGTTCAGAATGCTCAATCGGTGGACCACCGTGTTACTTGCCGCGTAGCAGTGCTTCAAAAAATTGCCAAGTGACAACAAATAAAACAATTTGAGCTTTGAAATTGAAAATTTTTAAAAAAATTCAACTTGGGAAGCTGTTAGATACTTTTTGCAACATTAGAGCGACGATTTGTTTTTTTTCCATATTGTAAAATTAATGTGCTGAATGAACTTGGGTCGCTGCATAGTCTACAATATTTCTCTCTATAAAATTCAGCATAAAATTTCAAACACAAGATATACTCCAGGCATAGCTTAGGAAGTTCTGTGTTTGCCTACCTGGTAATGCTTTTTTATTCCCACAGTAGATAAAAGGCCTAAGATTGGCCGATGCGACAGAGCTCTCAAAAAAAGGTGGAAGACGAACTAACGTTTGTAGGCATCAGCATTCTAATGTCCCAAAAAGTTGGCGATATGGCAAAAAAGGATGGCTGTCATTTATTTTGTTTATTTTGATTATATTTGACAGCATCTTCCACGCCTATAAACGAGGGCCAATAATAGCGCTCTAGTATGATGTAAACTATCTGCTGAAATAATTTGCAAGTGCAAGACATCTAAAATGCAATCTATAATGCATAATATGCATTATATCGGTTAATTCATACATATTGGAGACGATAGAATTTTACGACGTTTTCCGACGCGTTCACGTCTGCTGACATAATGACCACTGCTTCAGTCACTTCAATCTTTTCCACCTCACTTCTCTGCTGGCCGAGACGTCACCCTCATTGGGCCTTGGCGATTAACGCTCAACCCTGGACGAATCGTCGAGTCGCCTTTTACCGAATAAAAAGAAAAAGCAGCAGTTCTCTAATTTAATCACTAGGCAATGTCTAACTATCGCTATTTTGTAGGTACGACATTTGTACGGCTCCAGCCACTTTTCAGTGGTGGTAGTTTATTCGGAAAACCCGAATGCAAGCGTATAACAAAGTGGGAGATACCGGCACGCCACAGGAAAGCCACACCCTCCGAGTAGGTGCCTTAATTCACTAACTCCAGCTATAAATTCACAATGGCGATGTAAGCGAATAGACAAACATAGAGGGATGGAGACGTCGAGCAAGTAAGTATACCATTGTTGTGCGCATCGACAACGCCTTCATTCTAAAGTCGGTTCGAAGGCTTTGATTGTTTTCGAGAGGAAGAACTGAAGCAGGGCGCCGCAGAAGTGCGCAGTGGGAGTTGCTCCTTGCAGTGTTCTTCACGCGAGAGAAGTTTGAGCCGTGACGGTGCGTGGTGTAGACAAGCCAATTGAACAAAATAAATTAAGAGAACCACACTCAATACACCCCAATAGTGGTGTGCAATTAGACTGTGAATAATATGCTAGGCGGAACTGCCTTTCGGTCAGTTCTTCGATGTCAATAGAAAGCGGCCGACGGTAAGTAGTGGGCGCGGTTCTGCATCCAATCCGATGTTGTTAGTGAGGAATAATTACAAGTGATCATGAATGGTGATATTATTGGCCACGATATAGATCAGTAACAAAGTAAAGAATTGTTTAGTTTTATGTTCGACTAGCACAATAGTGTATCTTACTATAGTGTTTGTAGCATGTAAGCAGATCACGTAAACACTATCGATTTCGTAGCATTAAGGAAGCCGTACGGCTCATATACAGCACGAGTTTGACTCTAGCACAAAATATGGCGAATCAACGTACGTATTAAAGTGTCGCGTCTCTGTACTTGGTATTTGCCGAAAATTGAGCCGCGCCAAAAAAGATGATAGAGATAGGACGGCAAATATTCTATAGACGCCTCCTTACCAGGCCTCTTTAAGAATTAATATGGATTATAACAACTATTGTAAGGTAATCGAGAAAGACTTTGAAAAACAGAAATTATAGGTCCGATAGTGGTGGTCACTGTTAGCCTTTATCTTCTTTGAGTAATTTTAAAAGCCATACGTCTTAAACGACCACCGATAGTGCTTACATGAGCTCTCATTCGAGCCATCCGTCTCGATGTCCGTGTTGTGCTTCTAAACGAGCATTGTTGAATCTACTAGTCGTGTCTACCCTAATAGTTCTACAAGTACAAACGACAGGTCACGCGTTTGGACCAACAGGCCGGACCACTAGCAAAAGCCCAACAATGGCTCATTGTCATTCCGAAAGAAAAGTAGAACAGAGAGAAGGCGACTATTATTCGTGGTGTAAGTAGACTCTTTAAATCAGTAAACTCGTAGCGGCAGAAATCGCGATAAAAAGAATCGAGCGGTAGCAATACGTAAGAAATCAATGTGCTGCACATACACCAACGTCTATTCACGTCCACGTACTCTGGCGGTTATCAGAAATCTTCAACCCTACATGCATTTACCGATTCGAGCAACCACATAAGAGCAGTTTAAATATGCCACAGTTTGAGAGGTGTCAACTGGAAAAATTGATGACCGCTCACAGCCAGGACTAGGAAAAAAAGAGGGGCCGTTTTTAGGGTCATGGTTACGCTTCCTACTTCCCTGTTCTTTGATGGCGGGGCAGATGGTGGGACCATCGTTGCACATCGATACGAAGTGAGCGAAGGGATTTAGCTAACAAGCAAATGATACCGCCGGAGGAGGCACTGACAAAGAGAATCTTCCAAGTGAAGAATACAAGGAAGGAGAGGGAAAGAAGGAGTTCCACGGGAACCCAGATGTTATTTGTCCACTATTTGTGATGAGCCAATTTCGTTTGTACATTGTGCTTGGCGGCTGACGCCATTGATACACCGATAAAGGACAGAGGTTCAACTAGCGAAACGAAGAGATGGAGCACGCACCCGTACGCGTGCTAGAATGGGCCGGAAAAGCATGTTTACAAAGAAGGAATTTCGAGATTACCCGGGATGCGTTCGATGCTTCTGTTCTTGTTATTGCTGAAGGAAAAAGTCTCTGTACAGGCCTGGAGAGGTGATAGTATGGAACTACATGTTCCTTCCAGAAAGGATCCCTTTCGTAGAGGGAAGTAATGTTTCTATATTGGGAAGACGCACATTGTGTTCTCAACGCATAGCTTTGCACGTTGCGATTAAACGACAAGAAAATAGGAAAGAATTATGCCTGAGCTGCCAGTATAAGAAAGAATATTAGAATCCGAGTCGATGTATATTAGCCATACACGCAGTTTAAAGGTATAACGTGATGATGTTACTTCAAAGGTTGAAGCTAGTCATTCTTATTTAAATCATTATGCCAAACGTTCCCTAACTCTCAGTAACTTTCGTTGGAAATCAATATTTTCTAAAATGAGGCGCAGCAACAACGGCGCAAGGCAAATGTTTTAGAGCCCCGTAGAAGAACACGATGCAAATCCCAGACACATGCCATAATCTGAGATTGAGCAAAACGCGCGAAACGCTGGATGAATTGATGTAATCTAGTTTTTTTCATGAACGCCTTCTCCGTTTTAGGTGCGGGATTATTCAACATCGCTATTATAGGTTTATGCAGTTAACCTGTAAACGCTTTGAGCTATAATATTTTGGATAGGCGAAGTTGCACAAGCGCCGCTGACCGCAAACTACTGGATGAACCGTGTTGCACCAGAGTTGAAGGCTGGTACCTTAGGCAAACATGGCATCGAAAGTTTGATAGTACTGCTACGAATAAATGGACCTAGTAGTGATCATCTAATTAAATTTCGTCTGCTTTGGATTTCTAGCCAATACAAAATAATCGCATGAGACTTGTTCGTTTTATATTTTGCTGTGTCTGTCGATTTAGTCTTAATAGTTTGTCAAAGCGGGCAAGAAATTCATACCTACATCTATGACCTATCTCGCAAAAGAGTGGCACGAGTCGGATATGCCATCTTCATATGAAACCTTTGTTACCAGGTACGGCCTTTAAATTTTTTAAAAAGTTTGACGTTATTTTCTGTTTGCCTCAGAGATATGAGGCACTTACCGTTTCTATCTTTACATGAAGGTCTGTATAAGGCGTACATTTGCTTTTTGTGGGCTGTTCTGAAACGTTTAGGTTGACTCCCTAAAACCAAGAACAAATGTCAGAAAACCTCACCGTTCGCTTCCTTTGTACTGCATCAACGCATCCGTCTGACATGGACTGAGATAACGTATTTTTGACTTTCAAGGTACTTGAATAGACCGAGGACTTTACAAACCCTGTCGCTCAACGTTGAATGTTATTGCCCTTGCGCATTTAAGAACGAGATTTTTCATCTTGTTTTTTGAGCGGTTTGCAGCTGTCTGTGCTATTGTCGATGGCTAGAAACTTTCGTATCAGTGCAGGAATGCAGCGCGTAATTGTTAAAAGGGAGCTGACCCATATATATATATTCATATATATATATACAAGCCACGCACCTCATTGAGGAAAGTGAAACGAAAATCGTCATGAGTCCCGTAGGGGGAACTCTATTTTGCCCGCTTGCGTCGGACGTCTGTCCGAGTTTCATTTCTGTCTAGTGTCCGTTGGAGCTTTATCGTCCTTTAATGCGTTTTTTGTTAATGCGATAATGGCTGAGATCGACATTCGGCAATCGTCTGTTTCTATATTCTTAAACGATTTACATAACGGAAGACTACAGCGCCTAAAGTCAGACCATTACATCTTGTTCACATATACACAGCCAGTTTCCAATCTTTGGAAAATATTATATCTTCTTTAGTTTTCTTACTAATAACGCTGTAGTTGCTCAATATGAATTTCCACCAAATCGATGTCAAACTGTTATTAGAAAGCAAATTGTTTATCAAATACCATATCACTCCTTCTCTCCGTCTCTATATTTTCTGCTACGTTACGGACTTCGAGACCCCTCTGCGGCTTTACCTCACCGATGCTAGACCCATCACGGGTCCGCTGAGTTCGGCTTTTCAAACTTATTCGCTGCTTCCAACGATCCAACGCATCTTTGGCGACCTTCCTTCGTTTCGAGAGCCTTGACCCGAAGCTCGCGCGTGCGTGAAAGAAGGACATCACCTCAAGAGAAAACACGCTTGCTTAAAAAAAACGCCCGCACTCAGGAAGAGCAGCTCGAGGTACATATACGGGATTCACTACCCATTTTTATTGGTCGAATAATGCCGAGCTTGGTGGCTTGGCGCATTCGCGTGCAACCGGAGAAGATACGTAGGTGCCCAAGTTCGATACCCGCCGTTGCACATTTACATTTATGGGGCCGGTCTTACGAAGTTTGCAAAAAGCGGCATCCTGGCTTCCACTAAATCGATATCATGCCGTTACTTGAAAGCAAAATGTTTATCAATCACGATCTATACTACTCGCCGTTTTGGTTTGTCCTTTTCGATTATACACGAGCCGTTGTTTTGAAGAAGGACGCGCACTTAGCAAAAGAAGCAATATACAACAAATGGTCGCTTTTGCATGTTTTTTTTTTTCTTTTGGCTTTTGTATGGTCGCTTTGTTTGTTTGACTCGAGTTGGCATAATACATTTTGTAATACGTATGAGTCCTTTGATAATTTTCGCTAAATTAGCGTCTTTCACTCTGGTAGATTGTGCACTTTTCAGGTCAATGCGTGAAGGTGGCTTGTAGCTCTGGTTTCATGAGGATTGACCGAAAAACACAATAATCAACATGGTATCTCCTGTTCATACTACCACTAAGTACATTTACCGTCTCTACACGCGGAGGATCTTGATTCTATATGTTTCAGAGCACACAGGTTGCCGGTGAACGAGGTTTGAGTTTTCGACAAACACGGTTTCTAGATGCTATAGTTGGTAGTGTCTTCACCAGCACCAACTTCCCCAGCAGTACAGGTCTGTTAGCTTAGACTCCCTAGGGCTCTATTCTGCTGCAATTGCGCGCTCTTTTTTGTGGGTGACTGTAGAGGAACGTCGCCGTGAGGAAGGCACCTTGTTTTCGCTACTTACGAGAGTGTAGTCTTAAAGCCAGTGTATGCATTCCCTGAAGTGCTCCATTTCTCCTTGGGCACCCACAGCATAAAGGAACCAAGTTTAGTAGAGGTTTGAGATTGTGCCGGAGGGGAATGAAGTTGGTCGTCCCGCGCAATAGGTCGGTACGGTAACCACGGTCCGGAAACGTTCGTACCGTTGCAACCCAGCAGCAGCGCGGAAAATGGAGTTACTTAAAAAGCATTTGGCAAAAACTCATTTTCAAGCGATAGTCCCACAACAACAGCCTGGAACAACAACTTGGAACCGTTTAACTGTCGTTATCAACGGTTGTTTGTGCTTCTACGTCGATAATATTACCTGATATCACTGGATTATTCTGAATTCAACTTTATTCGACAAAATTCCATCCGCAAATCCAAGTAGATCAATCTGCGTTTGAAATGGTGTCAGTACAAAATTGCGGACTTTCGAAAAAATTTTGCAAAATGCACCTTTATTGTTAAAGCAGTACGTCTGTCCCCTTACCGTAAATGAATTCTCCTTCAAGTTACTCTAAGCTTTTATTTTTTACTACGATTCAGCTAATGTGTCATCATCATAACCTCGCACAGCTAAACCTCCGCGAATCGCCGAGACGAAGTGGATGGGTATGTCTCCCAACAACGATATATTTATGTCCTGGCCATTTGTTGTAAAGCTCTATAAATGAGAATACGATGCCAGACTTATCCGAGCTTGCTCCCAATCATGCCTTATATGTGGCTAGCTCAATCTACCATTACCCTTAGAGAAACACAGGTAACTGTGTGGCAAGCACATTTGCAGGCTCAGTAAATTTACGGATTTCATGAACAGATGCCCAGGCCATCAGTGGACGCAGTGGGTTCTGCGCTCGTTGCACTTCTTTGCGCTGCTCGGTAGGAGAGATGTTGTATGCGTTGAAAAATGTACTTGCACTCTTTTTTGAGGAATTTCCTGTACAATTTAGGAAAACTGCTCAAGCGTAGATGTATGGGCCACATTTATGGAGATATAAAAAAATTGGAGTCATATCTGAGCTTAGGTGACAAAAACAATACTTGTCGGCAATGACAGGGGCTCAACAGGCACTTAAGTGTTCCTCCAGACTTGCGCGTGTTCAACCTGCTCATGACAAAATAGAAATGCAAAATTAACTTTGATCTGCGAAACGTTACGATATCATGTAAAATTTAGTATATATTAATGTGAGCAGGAGCTTTAAAATAATATCTTAGGTCGATTAAGGTGCTGGCATTACGCTGTATATTGACTTGATCTGACAGGGCTCATGTCCTTTTCGTAGTCGTTTACCTCCATGGTGAAATTGATACTGAGCACATAGCATTCGTAGAACAAGCCTATCATGTCTCATTCTAGTAGGTTTCACGATTAAAGAATAATTATGAACTTGCATACGATCTTGCTACTCTGTTACCGAAAAGCTTTATTAACAAGAAACCACTGAAAAGATGAAAGCTATACTTAAAGCTCTTGGCACATGTATATCCATGGATATGCAAAACATAGAAGAGGTATGGGGCCTACCGCAAGCGGATGTAGTTCAAGTAACTTGGTAGCTTTAAATTAATATTTCTCGTCTGAAATGACGTCTATTTTGCCTAGGTAATTGATAAAATTCACGTACATTAAACTGCATTTAGGTTTACGGTAAAGAAACAGACAAGCCATTCCAGACAAGTCATCCTGTCTGTTCAAGCCATTATATCTCGTAGTTATTTGTTGGCATTTGTTTCCGTAGGGCCTATCTTTTAAATGTTTATATCTAAATACACGTTTTAAGTACTGATAATATATCATTAACCAAAACGTGGTTTGTGGAGTATATGCCCGATAAAGAATTGCACTGCACTAACAGGTTTAGCGTACTTCGACGTGATCATGATTGAGAATGTGTTTTGAAGACCACTAAAAGATACGTTTTTTATTAAAAAATCACTATTGAATCTTGGGAAACGGTTATTGAAGGCCACGTGGAAACTTGCGTTTGATGCAAGTATAAAGAATTATTCTATCAAGATTTTTTGTTTATTTTCCATGAACTAAGGAAAAGCTTCGGAACGTTGTGGTTGTGTTCCGTGTATTTGTAACACAATTAAATCTTCTGTTATAGAGTAACGTCCATTGCGATCGCTAGCGATTTTTGCCTCCTTAAACTTCTGTTTTAGATACTAACTCATATACGTATACCTGTGCACACTTCGTAGCTTCAGTTTTAATATTACAAACGGCTCGACTGCATGGTTACGCGATGCGGGGCGAGCATATTATTAAGCTCAATAGCGCAAATTACCAGAAGATTAAGGGCTTAACAAAGACGCGTTTCCCAACATTGCTCCTGACAGGATTCAAGACATCCTTAAGTTCGAATATTATTTATTAGTTTGTCTAAGTGCTCTGAGATCCACTCGCCGAGCTCTACTTCTTTGGCGAACTTCAGCAAAATAAAAGATATCAGCATACAGACATAGCTGCGTGGTGTCTCCAGAAATGCCGCCGGTATTCTTTTCCGATATTCTTTGGAATATTGCCACTAAAGATAGAAATAGGTTCTTCATGTGTATTCGTCAAATCTATCCCAAATTTTTTTTACGTGTCATGCGCCTCAACCCAGCTAGTTGCCAACACACGTTTTCAACGGTCGGTTCTATTCTGTATGTGCTTTGATCTAGCATGCGTTACGGAAACGATAGCCTTTATGGCCTACCGGAATCGATGTACAGGTGTATATTATCTTATATCAGAAAATGGACTTAGCGTCAGTCAACCCAAAATATAAAAATCTTGCAAAAGCATCACGGTTGTGCAAGCTTCCGTGTAAGTAGAGACGGGTCGTCGAAGAACATTAAATTCAATAAATAGCGGTGCGTTTGCCTTCTCCAGCCTAGAATAAAAAATTTTCAGTCTAGCTGGTCTAATAACTAACAATTTTATTTAATGACCTTCATGAAATAAAGGTTAGATTAAATAAGTGTGTATCCAGCGAGCATTAAGCTTCTTTGTCTTTGTTAGGTAGCCACCGGCCAAAAGATGACGCTAGACGTGAAATAGGTTTTTCAGTTGTGATCTGAAAGTTAAGCATCACGTTCTCTGAGGGGTTCATTTTTCCTTGAAACACACTTGAAAAGGGCGTACCTGCCAGAACACAGTTCAAAATCTGGGAAGTTCGTGTGAAAATTTTGACTGCTCATATTTTTAGAATACAGCTATATATGTTAAGTAAATAATTTTTAAGGTAACTTCAGCAATATCGTACTATCACGTCATTAACGATGTTATATCTCACCTCAGTCCTTTATAATATAGGACGTACTTTTACTAGTAGTGCTAACCCAGACGCACATGTACACTATAAACAATAATAATTGGTAATTCAAAACTGTAAGTTGAATCCAATATGAGTATATCGAATAACGAACACATTTGCATTAGAAGCGAATACGGCGACTGACTCAAGCCGGCATATCTTTGGTACTATGCCATAAGAATTTCGGTACTGAGAAGCTTGTAGTTCTTGTCATTAAATCGTGTCTACATTTTAATTGACTTCAAAACAAAGCGCTAGTCGAGTACATTTGAAATACGTAAATCCTCTCATCTTTTTAGATTCAATCGACTTAAGTGTGGATAGGATTACTCATGAGCAGTCTTACCTAGCATCAAAAGATTTACCGAAATCGCTAAAATTACCCATATTAACCCGCCCAATAGGTCCACCTTATTTCTAAAAAAAATCAACAAATATAGGAAGCACATATTGCATATATTAGATGTGTAGGTATTGCGGTTAAACTCGGTACCTAAATCATCTCATCTTCATCAAGTGGGTGCTGTGCGGAAGAGTATAAAATAATATGCGGTGAGAAAATGCGTGTAGGTAGTCGTCATCGAAGGATGTGGATGGCCTCGAATTAATCTTCTGTGAAGTGCTCGATTTGGTGCTATACGAAATTCGTTTTATCAATTATTCCCGAAACTGATACTGTGAGTGCTAGTTCCCCTTTAGCCCCTGTTCTTGATGAGCACTTGTCATTCTTTTCGTCGCCCCAAACCAGTAAAACCTAGCACTGAGCGTATTTACGTTGTTACACTCATAACTCATCAATTTTATTTTTGTCCTTGCTGCTCTTTGAAGTATAAATATAGCCATATCGCGGCTTGTCTTTCACTCTATTAACTCATCAATTTTCTTTTTGTCCTTGCTGCTCTTTGAAGTATAAATATAGCCATATCGCGGCTTGTCTTTCACTCTATCTGTTGCGCGGCCACCGTGAAAGCAACAAGTTTAGATTGCCCTTTGGCTACCTATGTGCTTTCCTCGAGCTTTCTCCCCACCGCTTCGTGTCTTTCTCCATGGTTGTCGTCTACGCTTTGCTTTTTTGCAGTAGGCAAGCTATGACAGGGCGCAAGGGCGACTATGCTTACCAGCTGGCCTTCACTGCTTGCTCAAAGCAGCGAGTGGGAGTTGAGTTGAGGTGCCCCCGTCCCGCTGGGTGGCAGCTTTTCCCTAGCCGTTTTGGCCGATTCCCTCTAGGGAAGAGAGAGACAGAGAGAAAAGGAGGAGAAACGAAGAAGCAATGGAGCAGCGGCCGCGAAAACCTTTCAGCCTCCTGGGGCTACCCAGTACCGGAGGCTCCTTACTGACCTGGCACAGCTCAATCGCCCTGCCTCTCTGACTCTTTTTCCTGAACGGCTGTATACTCTGGAGCTTCTCGCCCTGAATCCACAGGCATCGAGGCATCGATAGGCAGTAGGCATTGGCCAAGTAAGCGGGAAGTGGTAGTCAGTTGTTCGTTGTTGAGCAGTCGGTCACCCTCTTAGCCCTGGGTGGTCTCCTCCTGTTTTCTTTCACCCGAGGGTAATCTAGCTATTCGTCGTATTAGCATAGCCTCGCAATAGGCTTGAATATTTCGACGTAGCACAGCGGATATGGAGAGGACTTCAACCTATATCTTTCACTGCGAGTCTCCTTACTCTCCGCCCGATGTGAGCCAAGCCAATACAGGCAACGTTGTACCTCCGATGACAAAAGCTAGACGATGTAGCTTATTGCCCCTACCCCCTTCTAAACTTTCCCCATCCGATAGGCAGTTTTTTCCAATGCTAAATTGCAAGATTGAAATTAAATTTGAAACGGTCTACTCAAGCCATGTAGATTGGATCCAACTCGTAATGCACTGACTGCTGTCACACATTACTTCAGTAGCTGAATGCCAGCTTCATACTACTACATAATACAGGAGTTTATGGTTATTGCATACCCGAACAGAGTATACTCAAGTCCTATAGGAATGAGATCGATCGAAAGAGTTTCATGATAAGTAACTTGCAATAATTGTTATAGGTTTTAAATAACCGGTGAGGTGCCGCAGGGTGATGACATAGGACAGTTTTGCAAATTGTGCTGTGTCGTTATATTGTTTGTACGTTAATATCATACTAACGCACGTACCCACATGTTGCTAAAAAAATTGCCCTCCCGTTCGTAGTATACTAAATATATATGCGTATTCCCATAGTTAACTGTTCTCGTCAGTTTGCTAAAGATCAAAGAGAATTTACGATATTTTAGTAGATGACACGCACAAGTAGAACATTAGTTTACTATTAGATTATTTTAGTGCATTTCAATCAGGACGGTACATTGAACTTCCGACAGCTATCTATCTTCTTCTCTTTGAATATGCCACTTAAAGTAGTAGCAGAGGTAGCAGTAAACTAATTTCGTTTGGCCTTGAGGGGTTCCGATATTGTTAAAAAAATCTATAATCTATGAACATGTATTTTGAAGGTTCATCCCAAGTTCTTATTGTCCGTAAAGTGAATGCGTTGCATAGCGGTCCTACATGAAGCATTTTCTTCTTAGTTTTGATTTGAACGTTCCCGTAAGTTTTCCCTTTCATACACACCATGGTAGTTTCTGCAATTTCACGCAGGCCAAAATTGTTCCCGTTCCGCTTTTGTACAACTGCACCCCTGACAGAAGTGGGTGATCGAACTAACAGCTATTCCGGATGAAGCTATCTGCGGTAGAAGTCTTACGTCAAGATTTCTACTTTTCATCTGCAGACATGGGATAGCGTCTCGCTTTCTTTTGTTGTTCAGTGCCTTTACCGTATTCCGGATATGCCGCATGAAAGTTTGCAATACAGCTCCATCGTGCGAGAATGTAGCGAAGCGGGCTACATAGCAACCCTTTCACTGCTTGCACTTATCTGGCAGGGTTTCAGACATCAAAGGAACAGGCACTTGTCAAAAAGGATCTGCTGTGGTCGTCCTCATAGATGAGCAAACCTATTGTTGGATTATTCGCCTAATGCCTCCAGAAGTGAGTCGTATACAATCATGTTTACGATCCGTTAGGGCATATATCTGGCATATTTTCTCAGTGGCAATATATGTGGCCAAGAATTGGAACAGTTCTTTTTCAAATTCGGACTTTAAGGAAACAAATGGGCAACCGACTTTTCGTCAATGACGGTGATTTAACATACCCAGGATAAAGGTGTGTTCAAAAGTGTTCCAAATTTGTTTGTTCAGCGTAACAGGCTTGGTTTGAGCACGCAGTAATTAGTAATCTTTGGACAGTTTTTTTTGGCAGCTTGAAAGCTTTAGCATTCATTAATTATTCTGGCAGATCGCGGTACTCTGTTGTGCTTTGTGTTACATTGTTTCTGTTCATTTGTTCTCTGTCGCTGTTATTGTTGTTGTTTGATGTTGTTGGTGCTAGTGTTGTCAAATGGCGAATAAAGTTGAAGATAACAGTAAAAATCGAACAAAAGCTAAACTTATTCCGATAAAAGCGATGCAATTCGATAACGACGGCACTATCTAAAGTGAATCCCGTGAAACTGATGATGGTCTACCTCACGCAAGAATTATATCACAAGCGGAAGAACCCCCTAACAACTTTTAGTTTGTGCGGTATTGAGCCTCTGTGTGCTGGGGACTCAAGCGAGCCAGCATGCTGTTCTGCGTCTAGATGTATCTAGCGTTGTTGATACGCTAGATACACGGCTCCTATTCAGACCTGAAGTTAATTTTACTGAAGGACACCTTAATCACATTCCAGCTGGCTGCTTTGTAAAGCAGATCAAAATTGCGGTTAAGCGCATTTGTTTGAAGTAACGTTTGTCCGGCAGTATACAGGTTTTGACCTCATCGGTACGCTGCTATTGGAGTAATACGTGTTTCGTACACGAGACTGTCGAGATAATTGATCGTAGACGGTGTATGATGACGTGGGTAGAAACGAACTCGATTGTTCGGACTTACGCTACAAGCCCACTAACCAACGGCAACACTACATGATCCAACTGTTCGAAGAGAGCCCGTTCGCGCGTGAACACAGTTGGTAGAAATCCTCCCGTTCGTTTGCTCTTTCACGTGGATCTCAGTCAATCCATTGCAGATCCATCCGTTCCTAGATTCTCTTCGTCACACCATTTTCCCGTTCTTTGCCGATGATGTCAGAGACACGAAATGTGGCAGTAGTTCCAGTATTTATGGGCGTGCGTTTTGTACGCCATGGTAAGCGTCAAGAAATTTTGTTCGCCATTGCGAAAAATGCGAGCAATTAAGTGGTAATGCAATTAAGTAAATGGGGCGATTAAGTAGCAAAGCAATTAATTGGAGCAATTAAGTAGTAATGCAATAAAGTAAGTGGAGCAATTATGCTGACAAAGTTAAACGGGGAAACCAGTTACATGACACTCGTGGCCGCCTGTCCGAATTAACATTCGCCCGACCAACGCGAACAGCAATCATAAACTGTCAACTGTGTACATTGGCACCACACAAATGTTCACCGTCGACTGAATGTTGAGTGGAGCCAAAGTTTAAAACTGTCACAGAAAGCGAAAAGCTCTCACCGTCGTATCCTTTAGTAGTTGCATGATTCGACAACGTTATGAGAAAAGTGTCTTTGTGACTCTTCAATTGTGTCTGTCCATGAGTGTGGGTGTGCCTTTTCCTGGCGAACGACGCAACGATCTCCATCTTTTCATCCTGAACTATCGACGTTGGCTCTCGTAGAACCGCCGCGACTTGCTTTTTCCATGCCGACTCCTGTCCGTTGACATTGCGTCCCGCCACATTTCGAATAGCGGTATTTTCTTTTGCTTTCGGTCGTTCGCTCGCGCTTTCGGCCGAGGAGAGCTGTCTTTCAGCTAAACGACGACGCGACACTTACATTCTCTACCGCAAAAAGAATTTGCGACCGGGCGTTACTCTCTAGGCCCTCTCCGTTCAGGGCATTTTCCTGTTTGTCCCCCCAATCACTCGCGACGACTTCAAGGTCCTGGTTGAAAGCTTCAGGGCTCCTATCGTTTCGTTTGTGGCATTCTGCAACACCTGCTGTCAATCTCCACTCTTTCTGC
Organism: Tropilaelaps mercedesae; assembly: GCA_002081605.1. Taxonomy (NCBI): domain Eukaryota; kingdom Metazoa; phylum Arthropoda; class Arachnida; order Mesostigmata; family Laelapidae; genus Tropilaelaps; species Tropilaelaps mercedesae. The sequence continues at coordinate 25,469 of MNPL01000159.1, forward strand.
TTTTATCGCTGGTATTCTTGTGGTGGCGTTGTTGTCATAGCTGCCTGTGACTCGTCGCAGGTTTCTATTTTGCCACAGAGACGTGCGACTTCAATTGAGTTCATAAAACATTTAAGCGAATAAATGCATGCTTCTGAGAGTGCTCACGCACTTGTACGGCTTTCCCGGTCATACGGAGTCCGAACAATTTCTATCGCGTTTAGGTCCGATGAACTCACTGTGGTGCAATTAACAAGAATTAATGCCAAAAAAAGATGCTAACTAGGGAGGTGCTTCAGGCATAAAGCGTTGAGTGTGCAATAGGTGTACGGATATATACTAAAATCGTCTTTGGAACAACGTGCTGATTGGCTCGATATTTTCTGCAGTCGATTCGACTAAAATTCCCCTAAGACGATTTAAGAAACTCTTCAATAACTGTTCGAAGTGCCCCTGGAGGATTGGCAAGTCCTGCGGACAAGAAACCTGCCTGAATGCGTTGATAAATTGAGCGGCGTTAACATCTGTGCAAGGAATCTAATTCGCGTAGATTTCCCTCACCCACCAACCTCTCACATAGCCCTTGTCACTGACCTGAATTATAGTTAAATATACAAATCTATTATGTCAAGGAGAGCGACAACTTTATGTGAGTACAATCATCTTTTTTGGGAGTGCAGGAAATCAGACATTATTTTAATTACGGTTATCAGAAACCACATCCCGCGACACAGAACATTATCGCTTTTTTTAACATATGCAGACTGATGGAGATTTAAAAGTGTTTACGTTTCGTTATTCAATAAATAAATAAATAAATGTTTACTTGCCTTACCGTTATGTGACTGAAGTCTACCGCACTCAGAAGAGCAAGAACAATAAGACCATTCTTATCAATCCAAAGCTTCAAATTGCGCCTATTTTGACAAGTAGACCGCTTCTTCGTAAGGATCAAGCGTGGCTGCAAAAAGTAAGCTCATTCTTAATTTAAATGTTTAGATTTGTTTAGCAAAACTATGCGCTAGACACATCAAGCATATACACGCGTAACTTGCAGTGTAAATGAAAGGACTTTCACTTTAAATTCAACAAATGAAAAGCCAAATGTTAGCTAATAATACTCCGTGACCACATCGCGTGCCTTGGCATATGGAGGATTAGCGAACTTTGTGAATGAGCATCGATTGACAATTGGGTTCTAAAAACATTCGGAATCGGAATGCTCCCTTTGTCTCTCTTAAAACCACCCGAGCGGTTAGAATCGTTTCGTAACAAGAAGGAAAGAGAAACTCATAAGCGAATTTGAGTCGAACCATCGGCTCTTCGAAACTTTCTGTGTGAAGATTTAATGACTTCGGTACGTGGTGACAATTTTGCCTTAGAGATCTCAAGCATAATCTGCTGTCACGTAAATGTAGCGATGGGTTAGATGAAGAATGAACGCTGTAACGGTATTTCTCGTGATAAGATATGCTAAGGATATAATTTTTTTGTCATCTATATATAATATGGTGTATGTTCGTAATGTATACTAAAAGGTCACAGAATTGTACTTTTCAGTAATTTCAAGTGTACATTTTAATTGGGTGTATATATATTTATTGCCTTGCAATTAATCCTCGTAGACCGGTTATTCAAGCATACTTGGATCTTTTTGGGTCTGTAATGAAAAGAGCGATGTCGCATCTCACTTGCTATTGAAGGAATTCATCTATCTGGTTTCATGACGAGCTTTAAATATAGCATACTGCAATAAATACATTAACGTCATCGCTTATCTTATGCATTATATTATGAGCTTAAAAGATAAATAAAGCATCTGTGGTGATACGTAACAATAACCATCGCATCTTCATGTTTATATTACAAAATCAGCTCCTGGAATTGAGGCGTCAAGTTACATATATTCGTGTATATTGGTGCCTTCGATACACAACAAAAAAACGATTTACAGTCCCGTGTAATGTACCGTTTCATGCTTACAAGTGGCGTTCGCAAAAATCGAGTAAATAAAGGTATTGCACGTGCTATGTTTAATGTTGGGTATATTAAGATTAATATGGCATATATACGTCTACTAGGAAAAAGTCCCAAACGTCACATATATAGTTAGCTTAACCCCAGTTCTCACTGTGTGTACTTTGTGTAATACATTTATTATGCATGTATTGTACGTATTTATCGAAAGCTGATACACTACAAAATTTGTGTATTTTTAAGTCATATAAACGTGAACAAAATTGATGAAATTATTGAATGAAATGGTATGTAATGCACCTCTTAATGATAAGAAGCGCGTTCTATATAGCAAAAACGCCGCCCTAATGGGCCTATTATATTACCTTACTGGAGACAGCGTCAAATATTTCTCACATAAGTGTCACACAAGTGTTTTAAGATCGTTATGTCCGTGCTCATGTAATGAAATTACTAGAAAAAGCACTAGCACTATGACCGGCGAGCCAAGAAGACAATTACAGGATGTAACTCAATCAAGTACTGGTATTTCCTTATGTGTGTTGTGCTTCGTCAGTTCTGACATTAAATGAATTTTCGAATATCCAATTGCATCAGTGATACTCAGCCGTAGCAACTGAGCGACGAAGGGGGCGTTATTTCTTTTTTCCTAAGATCGCTGGCGGTTCGGCAAGGATATGCAATATTGCTGCTTAGTTCAGTGCAGGAATGGGATGATAGAGAGGAAGCTGTCACCGGCGATTTCTGTCCAATGATACAGAAATTATTTTGTCGGGACATGCTACATAGCATCAGGCAGGACAGTCAGTGTTTATATATATTGTCTCAAAAATGTCTTAGGCGCACATAGACCACCCAGTCACCAACGGGTCCTTTGGTTATTATTCTATCGAGTTCTATCGATCACACAAGCAAGCACAAGCCATGCTGTTGGTCAACCTCTATAGTGACCTCTATATATTATTGTTTATTCTTAATTCAGTCTATAATAAAGCGTTGTTCGTGTCGTGGAAAAGTTTTAGACTTGTTTTTCTTTCTTAGAGAACCAGCTAGCTTCCTTCAATTGGAAAGAGTCTAAGACTGAGCAGCTGCACGTCCACTTTAGATTAGCATAACCTTTACTAAAAGGAATTCGTTATATTTTAAATTGCGCTGATGATTGAAGCCCACGCGTTTAAGTGGCACTTTCAGTTGCAACACAACGCTATTGTGGCTTAGCTACACCTTATGTTGTAGACTGCTTTTGTTAAATGCTAGCACACTCGACGTAAATGAAGATTGATCTCCACCTAATGGCCCTGTAAGGACATGTCCCCTTCACGGAGCTAGCCCTTTCGAACTGCAGAGGATTGTTTGAAGCTTGCCCAGTCCTGCAAACGTAAGGATGGACGGAAAACGCCAACCTATCTCGCGTTTGTCTTTGCCTTTTTATTGTCTCTCAGTCGAAGCGTTAAAGGATCAGTAATATAGACGTTAAAAGACCGGCACCGAGCCAAGTATACGTCCCTGTCTGACTCGGACCGTGCTGCAAGAAGAATGAGCTTCCAATTCTCACTGACTGTGGACTACCTGGACTACCGGAAAAAAAGATTTATTGATTGCGGCCGTGCCCCGACCCTTATTCCAGTTAAATATTGTGCCTTGCTTTCCAGTGCCCGTAAACGACCGGTGACCTTCCAGTAACTACGTAAGCACAAGTAAATCCGTCTCAGTATGTATCATAGATACTAATTATTATTCCCTGAACAGGCCCGTTGTTGCCGGTTTGTTCGGCACGGGACGCGATAATCAGGGCAACTGTAAAACAGTGCCATTTTAAAACGTGAAAAATATAAAACGTAGAATATATCGTGATAAAGCTTATCCAGGTCTAAACTGTAAAATATACTACATGAGTAAGACTGCGGATTATATCGCGTATCGATCCGTAATCATAGAGAATTCCAGAACCGCATATATATATATATATATATATATACATCTAACTTCAAATGACCCTGGCGATTGCATTATGTTCATTGCTTTTTACAACAAGAACTGGAATTAGAATGACTGACAAGCGAAGGAGGATATAGTTTTTAGTGTATCGTCCGCAATGTCATATATCGCTATATTCTTCATCCCACAACTTTTTGAAGAATGCCATAAATCTTCTGCGCAAGCATAATCGTAGTGCTACCAGGGTTGGCTTGGCAATTGAGCCAAATTCACCATACCATGAGTTGCTTCAACGGACCTAACAAACATTTTTATCACACTTTTTAGTCACCAGTATGTATAAGATCTTCAATACGAGGTTTACTGAAGATGTAAATTCATACTGGGATAAGGGTAAATGAAGAGTGTGCACTACACCCTTTTTTGTCAGTTGTCTCTTATATAGAAAATCGTCAACAACATAACTTATAAGGTTTGCAAAACTATCCCGCGACTACACTTGCTTTTTCTTCGTTGCACCAAATAGTGATTATATTCCAGTGCTGAAACTAACATGCGTTATGCGACCCATTCTGTGTCTTTCAGGGCACATACCACTTAAACTAATCAAACCGTTCAAAAATGCATTAAAGGTTATCCACTACGTTATTTTACATGTGTCAGTAAAATTTAAAAACGTTGAAGACCTGTTCCTGTTCTTTTTGTGCACCCAGTGGTAAAGGTATAACTACAGTATTAATACCTCACGTTACAAAAGAATTTAGTCTCTTTTCATTCGCCTTCTAAACCGTGGGCAATAGCTTTATTTTATTTGAAATTTTGTCAAGTTGTACCTCAAAGTAAATTTATTAGGGATTTGTTAGCGTATTGCTACGTTTGACCGACCACTCTCGCACAACATTGTATGCACTTTTGTGGAGCATAGAGCAGTTCTTCGGCGAAACAAGATTGCTCGGATAAACAATTCGTTTCGGATTTACTGTAGGCTTTCGAGATTTATTTGTCCAGTGAATGCACAGGATTAACCGACCACTTGACATCATGTATTCTGTCCCAAAAGACACTCAAGGGATTATTTGGTTCGAATAGCAGACACGTGGAAGCTACGTAGAACCAGATAACTTCATACATGCGTTTGCAGGCAAATCCTGTAGACAAACCATAGGAAGCGCCTCACTTTCTTCGGAGCCGGTCTATGACATGAATATGGTGGGTGTCTTGTTTGAGTGGAAGACCAGAGAACAAACGCTCTTGAGCGCTTATTGGCTGCACTACGCTTGAATAAATAACGATTGTCTCACACTCCAAAGAAGCGCTGATAAAGGACACGAACCGTATCTACGATGTCGAAGTCTACTGTTCAAAGGCTATCGCTCGCTTTAGTGAATTCAAAAAGGATTTATATAGAATAGCTGCAATGTGAAAACAGGTTTCTTGAAGATGAAAATTAAAAAAGCGTGTATGAAGCGGCGCCCACTTGCCGGAGGTTGATTCCGGAAGGGAGCCGGAGAAAGGCATGAATAACACCACTCTTTAGAAATAAGAATAGTGAGTATAATGGAATACGTGTTTAAACAGTTGCCGGCATCCATTCATGGGCACTTAGTAATTGATTACGTTCTGCTGAAATTCACGTCAAGCTGCATTTTTCAAAAGTGGATTTGCACTGGATTCTTATTCGCTCCACCGGTCATCTTTGTTTTGCTTTACCTTCTCCTCCCACGTTATAGGATGATTATGATGGGCCTTTGCATGCGTCAAATTTATATTTGACTAAATACCCTAATTAGAATGATTATTACCAAATCTAAGTCGTAAACGTTTATTAGAATTAGTATGCGCAGCCGACACAGAGAACAAACATATTACGCTTTAGTCACCTCCGCTAATACGTTCGATATATTTGCATGTTATATGGTCATCGTAGACTGTGTCAGGCTAGACCGTAAGGAAACTCTGCTTACTGCTAAAAGTGTTCTGCGGTAACGACCAGGAGCCTCCGCTCGGTCTAATAATACGCTAAAATTCTCGGCCTTAGATAAGGACTGCCGATTCTGGCTTCTGCGTCAACATCACTCTTAAATTTCTGTGCTCATCTCATAACTTCTGCGCAGCCATCAGCAGATTACAGCAAGTCTCGATTTGAGTTAAAAATTTCCCAACTAGATTGTGCCCTCAATTGTATCATGTGCCAGTAACACCTCCCGAACAACGTGAGGGTCTCACCTCAATCGCGCTTTTGTGTAACTAATGGCGGTTTACGGAGACAACGTGTCTTCGGATTGAAAGGGGAAGGATAAAGCCTGTGTAGGAGCCAAGCGGGGAGTTTGTTCAAGCCGGTCTGTGCATCTGTGTCTGTCCGTGTGGGCAGGCTAGCCTAAGCTTTCAATGGGCTAGACGGAAGTGCTAAGAAGTTGTCGGTTCGAGAGAAAATGGATTTAGGACGAAAAGGAGAACGACGAATTATTCGGCTAGGCAGGCTGAGGCGGACACGTATACGCGGAGAAGAGCGCGAAGGTACTTTTTGGGGATTCGTAGGGTACTTTCAAAGGCAAGTTGTAACGAAAGCCGTGCATGTCCAGTTGGTTCAAATTATTCATAGCGAAGCAAGCAAATTAAGGGGGACAGAGACGAGCGAAAAGATAGAAACAGGGAAAAAGCCGACAAAGACGGCCTCTTATCTATTAGGGAACAAACATTTGAAGAGTTTAGTTGAAAAAGACAAGAAATGTAGGAAAAGATTTGTGGCTAGGGTGAAATTCATGTTGCTATCTTGATATTAAGCCCACACATCGGAGGCCAAGTCTCGTAGATACATACGTAAAACGTTTACAATTAATCGTTACGTTGACGATTAGTTATCACTTTTATTATTACATAACGAAGTAACACACGAATTGATTGGTTCTCCTCAAAATCGGTCATAAAGTAAACGCGTTCATAAAAGTTAAATCTGGCTCTAGTAAAGGCTCTTTCAAAGGTAAATAATAGTAAGTTCGTTTTTTTTCATACTTTATATTTTTCATAATGTATACACTCAGGTAATAAAATAGCAACTGTGATGGTGCAACTTTTGAATGGCACTCGTCGCAAGAAGCCATTAGATGACATGGACGTGATTGCATCTCAGTATCATGTTTATCCTGTGTACTTATTGTAAGTGTTGACGGCTTTTAGGGAGCCATCTGAGGCGCTAACATTTCAGTTTTTCTCTCTCTTGGTCCGAAATCTATCTGAATAAAAAAGGATTCCTTTGCCTCAATAGCTCTTTTGCCTAAGATGCAATGAAAATCAAATTTAAAGATTAACCGTCTCGCATTTGCAAGCCGAGGTTAATTGTCTATAAAACAATTTTACTCAAGAGGTAAAACAACTATCTTAAGTATATATACGCTCCTTTGTTTTCAAAAATACGCCTTAAAAATGATTTTTTAGATAAGAGTTAGAAAAACTCCTACCTAAACTAAACAAATAAAGATGTATGCGTTGTGAGTTTTCAGGTGATTAATTTCAGGTGATAAGTCACATACGTGTAAGGCATTGTGTCATCTTCCCACGATATTCTTCCAATTTAAACGTGTGAAAAATTTATTACGCGTTTTGTCCGATATTTCAGATCTTTGGCTATACAATTTCAATGTTGCACCAATTTGTGCAGCCAAAGACAGAACTGCAATATCCAAACGACAATGGCATCTGCCGCTCGCGCTCGGATGTGCCACCTCAAAAAAAAAGAGGAGAATATTTTGAATCGAAGAAAGTTTTCGGTTTTTGACGGAGCAATTTGGTTAACCTCGTTTTGAGAAATGAGAGTCCGGGACACGTTGAGAAGAGGGTGGAATAGTAAGGCAGCTTGAGACTCGTATAGCGAGGTGGTCGATTGGAAATCGAAGCCCCGGAGCCGAGTCAGTGGGTCGAAGCACGACGTTAGTCCGCCGCCCTTCGACTTTTCTCTTTTAAATGTATTTGGCCTTGGCAGAGGTCTATCCACTAGAATCTTGAAAATATTGGTCTGCTAAGGCCAGTATTTTCGGAGTGAATGCTGGGTAGGCGTAGCGAGGCGTTTCGTGAGCATCAACGCTCGAGCAAACCGTTTTGATTTTTACCGCTTATGACATCGCAAACATATGTATATACCACAGATTCTGATCACGCATGGGATCGTGGTGCTTGGTTCTAAGAAGCACCTTATGACGCTTTGTCATTTTGGCTCAAACCTTGAAGCAAACAATGCCTTTGTATGAAAATGATCATACATTTTTTGCCGTAGAACGTCTTACTGGAAGACCTCTACTACTCACAAGATAATTACAGACGTTTATTGTCAACTCAATTGCTATAGGGATAGATTATCTTATCGACTTTACTTACATGTAGTCGAACTTACATCGAACTTACATGTAGTATTGCCAGGTCGCACACGGAAGGTATAGGGGCTAGTAAATAAATAGAGTAGAAACTAAAGGTGGCAACAGGGTAAAAACGCGTGTTGCCTGCTTTGTCAAAAGATCTTAGTTGCTACCCAAGAATGATACTTCGATTTCGACGCTAGATACCTACTTGCGATACGTAAAGTCTCACCTGCGAAGATTGAAATATTAGCGTTGAAGCGTACATATCAATACGGTAATCATAACTTTACAATATACTAAAAGTGTAGCTTTTCTTTATGGAAGGACCAAGCTACATTCCGAAAAGGCTGGGTTACCACCAAAAGTTGATTAATTAGGCATTAATATTAGTGCGCTCAATGCTAACCGGAGAGCGCGGCCCTTCTTATAAGCATTTCTCTTTTATAACCACATAATTTTGATTGCTGAGTACAAAGAGGATCTTGTTACAGAATCCACGACCTTGCTTTTATGTGAAAACAATCTTGTAGCTACCAGAACACATCTCAACTCGGCCAACTTTTACGTAAGAAATTCTATGGCTGTAAGACGTGTATGAGCGCGCCTCCAGGAACCAATTACTCTTTCTGACTCAACAAAATTTGTTTCAGTTAGGTAGGCTACGCGTATCAACATTCCTTCAGTTTTTTTAGCAAAACATCCTAAGCGAGTGTTTAGAGAACATACACAAGCAAAACGTTCTTTTACGTCCGCCCAATATAACTGTGGCTCAGGATAAATGTCCGAAAAATTATGGGAACGCACAGCGGTCCGAAAGCTCAAGGCTCCACGTTTGAAAAATATTTCGTAATATTTTGAGAGTTGCATGTGTGTACCGGTCAGTTGTTGGGATGATATAGAAGAGTTATTCTAAGCTTATGGGACTGACACTGAGATATTGGACATTTCGTCACCACCGGTATGTAGCTCTATCATTATAATGAACTCCTTGACTTAAACGCAATATGATATTGATTTTTTGTAAGACGCTCTTTCAACTATCACGTCCACAATTATCTTCCATATTATTTCATGCTTCTGTTTGCCGTAGTATTGATGACACTAGGGGTCTTAATAGTACAATGCAAAGACGTTACCGAGATGGCCAATCAGGTTAGCAGAGGATTTCAATCTCTTGTGACTATTCCAAGCTGATCAAGCAGTTGGTAAGGTTTTTTAGTTTCAGCCCAGCTTCTTCTCTAGGGTGACCTAAGTCAAACGCTGTTTCTTTGAAGTTAGCCAGCCAAAGATTTTTGAAAGGCAACCATAATGAATAGAACCCTTTAACACGATACGAGCAAGAAAACTCCAGGACTCACAAGTACGTAGTTACAACGTTGAGTTTGAAAAGCGTTAATTCCTGTCTTTATTAATTGAACTTGACTATCTTAGATAAAACCAAGCCACTTTCAAGAGTGCTGCATGAGCCATTTTTTCTGTATGCTTCAATCACAGTTAAAGTGGCGAGAAATAGTTGCAGCGGCATTACTTTATATACGTAACGCTTCTCCGTTTTTATATCGTAGAATTCGATTTATTCGAGCTTAACATGGTTATCTATGTACGCTCTAATCTTTGCGCGGGCTTGTTCAAATCAGTGGGGTTTGCTGATACTCCTCAGGTGACAACATCTACAATCTTCTTTATCGCCAGAACTGGCCAACGGCTTACGATGAGTCGCCGCCTTTTTGTCAAAAACAACACACACGCACAGAAATTGATCAACACCGTTGGTGATAATAACAATAAAACAAATTGATCGCGCCGATACGCGCATAGATTGCCTGACTTGCTGGCGCAACGTCAAATTGAAGAAAAGGGAGAAGGCTTCGCGACAAAATGGCATACATTACAGACGGAGTGACGGCGCAAAACGTATTTGCTTCGCCTGTGCAAAGCCGACTGTTTCGGTGTGCAGTTGTCTTTTTATGACAGAGCGCTCGATTTAGCTTGAAAGGTATGTAATTTAGAATTATATTTTAATTCAATAATTCTATGTTACTCTATGCTTGAAAAATACACAGTTCCTCGTCATTAATCCATATTAATTTGATCCTATCTGTATGGGACAAACTTTTGTTATAGTCCATCTGATCATAAATGCCAACACACTCTATATGTTTAAAATAATCATTGGCTTTTGGCGAGTAAGAAATATATTTCCGTCACGCTCTTAATATTTGGTTGTGGATATCAGTGCAGAAGTAAACAACAGCGAACCTGCTGTTGAACTGTTTGCATTGCCTTACGCGCTATAGAGTAACCAAAGAGTTTTTTCTTTTAGTTACTTTTGAATTAAAATGATGAAGTATCGTATATTGATAAAAAATGAAACATTCTTGTGCAAGCACAAATATACACACAAATACACTTTTTGAAGTCGCTTAGCCCTATCGGCTGTTCACACATAACACTTTGGGGAGCACAAAAACAGAAAAAATGGCTGACCCGATAATCTTATTTTAGGGTGTGAATACTTGTGGTTCGAGAAAATATCCTAATGAGACTACAGGATTGACGAGGATCATAGTTGGCATAATAAGTCAACGTTCATACCCTTCCTCCTATATGTTCCCTTATAACAGTAAGTACCCTTATCTAGATTTACTGGTGCTTGATAATTAATTCAACATGGGTGTCCAGTCGTCATGCAATGAGCCTCAGCATTCAAAAAACGAAAGTGCGTAAAACAGGCCCTCGTCTACTTTGTCGATGCGTGCAAGCCCGCAGCCTGAGATCGTCCCGTTTGTGACAAGAACTCTGCGCGATAAAGCAGGGGACAGGAAGCCACCAACATGTTAAAAAACAAACAGCTGGCGCATTGTCAAAACCGTTACGCGATGCGAAAACGTGATCCGTTAAAAACAGTATCCAGGACTGCAGCGGGAGCCACTGCAAGAAGCTACTCTCATCATATCTGGACCCCAGTACTACTTCTTTGTGGCGATGTAGCAAGCGCCAACTCTGCGCCGATGTACCGGTGATGAAAGAAGAAATCGCAGAAAGAAAATTCGTATGCTCCCAAGAGCCCTTCGAGTATTCGACGTCTCAAGACTTGAGGCGAAGACGGTCTTAGAGTGATACGCGCGAGTCAAGCACGGACAATATTTGAAGGTACGATTTCTTACGTAAACGGCCGTAAATAATATATATAATCTCGCCAAAATTCCAAGAGTACTGCAACATAGCTGTAAAGTGGCGTGGCGGTAAAATCATATGATACAAGCAGGGGTGCGCATAATTCAGCAAGTTAATACGGCATTAGAATCGTTGCACTTCAGATGTTGACGAAATTGAATAATAAATACTCGTCTGTGAATAGGTTTGTGTTACATGAATGCAGTTGTTAGTTCGCACATGAATTTTCTGATGCTAACTTTGCGCGCTATATACCTTAAACTCATAATATAATTTACATCTGTAAACATATCAATTGAGCTCTCATCTTATTCGACAGTGTGTCATCTTCTTGCTAGCATTTCAATATGCGAATTTGTCACCGAATGCAGCGGTTGTGCCCCATGTAAAATGTGTTAGTTTCTGGACGAATTCAGCTGAGATCGCTCCTAATTAAACTACGTGCACGTTAGCGACGAACCACTTACACTATCTAAGAATTGCGACTGATAGGCGTATAAAAGGCTTAGTCTCAAAAGAATTACCTGATTAACGTGACACCTTCACACCGCGAACATACAGTGACATCTTGAAAATAAGGATTGATTTTTCACTGTAGTTACAGGTGTGCTACGATTGTGAAATAAGTCGTGTCACGCTATTTTGTGTGACTCTAAATACAACTATGACACACTTGGGGGTATCAGATTTGTTAATCGGTAGTGATATCCGAGTATTCGACACTTTGGGCACTTGCTGTATACAGTGAATCACCACGACCAGCATTTGAAAAGGCGAATACACTTGAGACGAATTTTTTCTACAAGAAACTATATTTTACTTATATTAACATTAGTTTTTGTTCTGAACAAAATAATGTTACGAAGCACTGTTCATATCGGTGTTCAGCGATAGTGTTTCGGCGAAAAACGCTTTGGCAAGAATAGGCAATAGTCTGCAGTGTCTAGAACGTTATATTTGGTCGACTGTTGCTGTAACAAAATGCTTGATCACTCGCCTGTGTCGGCCAAGGAAACATGTGACAGCCCCAATTGACGTATTAGGATCGTTTTTCTCTAATTTTCAGGATTCATGGAAATGTTTGTGTACGTATCACCGTCGCCTGCTTTCCTTTCTGCAAACACAAGTTAATGCCGAGCGGGGCACGGGGGCCGACCAACACACGGATGACTGTAGGGACTGATTAAAAAGTTGGTGTACCTTTGGAAAAACTGGGTTATTGATAAATGCTTACGATATCAACTGGAGTCCTGCTTTCTATTCTACTCTGCAACGTCTAATTGTAAACGTATTATTTACGAGGTTATAACAAATTTCTTAGGCAAACAAATTTCAATCGGATAAGGGGATGACTATCTAGAACTGTACCATGCGAATACTATGCGATAAGCATAATTGTTCTCTACCTTAGTACATATCTTACTTTCTAAGATCATTCTTCATTTAGTTGTGAGCAATAGCAGACTACAGCGATACTACACGGAATTAGCATGCATTGTTGAATTACCAACGACGACTCACAATAATGAGGCTCACTGTTAAAATAAAGTATTTATTTAGATATGGCCATAAATGATTTCTGCGAGCGAGTGCCTTACTGGCGTTAAAATTTTTGAAATTAATAGGCCCTTATGATTTGGTTTGCAAAATGCATATGCATTTAAATGTCTTCCATTTTGCCTTTCTTTAGCCAAGCATGCTGGTATGCGTCATTTTGACGCTGCGGCCAGCGCTGTTTTTATACTAGTCTCACATGTGTGATTGACAAACAGATTCAGTAGCACTTAAGTCGTAGCACCTACCTGTATAGGGAACAAATTTTTAATTTTTATGCTTCGTATTTAACCCTATGCAGAAGTGTGCAAATATGTAACGTTATAATATTTAAAGTATACCACGAAAAGCATGCAGCGCATAAGCTATGTGTACAGGATGCATAGTAGAATGGGAGTAGGGTATAATTTAAAAATGTCCTAAAGTTTAATTTGAAGAAAAATAACAGATTTTTGCAAACAAAGCAAAAATAATAAGTGTTTGACTACCCGTCGTCGGCCGACTACTAAGGGATGCATGCCCTAACTGGTGCACGGAAGCATATATATATATATATATATATATATATGTGTGTGTATGTACGTGCGATGTCTAAAAACGAGGATAGCTTCTTTCCATTTCAGCGTTTTTCTCAAGCTTAAGCGCGCTTCTGTTATACAACGTACTTCTCAAATATCTCACAATTGCATTACGCGTCAGAACTCCCGTCTTCAGCCGGCGGCCTTGGAGTAACTCGATCATCACAAGGATATTCAATTGTTGAGCTGGACAAGGGAGTTCACTTAAAGCCGTGTTTCAAAAACATCTTTTACAGTGCTTCTAATCTTTGTATTTCGAGCACTGTGCGAAAAAATTCTTTAAAATGATTGGCATCCAGTACATTCATGAAATACAACAAAGGCGCACAACGTGCAGCTCGCGGATTGCACGCATACATGACGTAACGCGAATTATTTATGTAAGAGTAAACAAAACTCACGAAGGCATCATGACGAAGGCGAAGAAGCTACTTTCATTCTGTACCCTTAAGTAAAAATCGGGTCTGCGGTTGTGCACCCTTTACATAAAAGCACGAATGGCGTAATTAAAGCAACAGTTCACATTCTTAGGATACACCATACATATTCTAAGACATAATTATTTATTTTTGATACCTTGTGGTCACGCCTTACTCCATAGGGTGCTTATTTTTCGTTCAAGACATGACCTGTCAAAATAAGTTGAATTCACTAAACATTTTAAATAGCACGTTCTCAGCAGAATAATGATATGCGCTTCTAAGAGAATTTTATCTTTGTTGGACAAATATTAATTCCCAGGCCCAACTAGAATGGGAACCAACCAATATGATGAAATACTCTCACTTAAATACCAACCTACGACGCTCACCTATGTTTGTTGTGACGTTTCCTGTACTCCCAATTCCGGCGATCGCTGACGAACATTCTCTTTCAGAGGACGAAACTGAACGTTCATCACTGGCGCCCTTCTGCAGAAAAATATCGAACGTGCTACCTCTTGGCAGCTAATTTCAGCTTATTGCTGTTCTATTTTGCTCTCGTTGGAGCTCTAGAAAACCACTGCATAGCTAGCTTCTTCCTGTTTTGTCTCAACCAATGGTGGGCCGCTCATTCGCTTTGTGGCCACCCAGCCTTAAAGGCGGATTCGAAGGCGCTATTCTGGAACGGATGTTCATTGTCTCTTCAATGGTCAACTCGAACCCTCGGCAGTTTGTCGTGTCCGTGTCGCTTTCTTCAGCCGTGGGCCTTTGTGCAGGCCTGCGACCATGTGAGTGTCTCTTTTTTCGCTCAACGGGGCCGTAACTTGTTGTTGCGACCTTTATAGGCTGATGATTTGCAGTGTTCGTCATCAGGCCACAGTACGACACTGCACACACGCAACAAAGCCGATGACAGCAAAACGAACCGAGCCTTTCTATCCTCAGCCTGCAGGGTGCCTTTTTATAGACTTTCGGCCTGCTCTTCATTTTAGTCAAGCCTAACTCCAACTCTTCTCCGGTAGCGAACTCTGACAAACACGCTCACGAAATGAGCTAACGGCAGGGTTAAACGCATACGAGAAGCGAATTCAGAGAGGGTTAATCTTACCACCAACGAAGAGACTTCTATAGGAGACGACAGGAAAGAATATCACCGGTTAATCACCTGGCTCAGGCAAATCGGACCCAGAAATTCTCGTATAACTATTCATCTGAACGGCTTGGATACCTGCTTCGTTTAAAAAGGAACACCTGTGAAGAGCATAAAGCCTAACTTTTTTTATTAGCTGTATGTTGTTATTGGTGTTATCAGTCTCATCAGCAATGTATTTGAAAATGTCGTACTGTAAAATTCGAGCACTCTTTAATAAAGTGCTCGAATTCAGCGAACGTGCATTAGTGTCCTTGAAGTATACTTTACAGATGTCTTCAACTCGAGTATACTATTGCTTTGCAATCGAATTATCCAGAGTTGTCAAATTTAGCTAGTTCTGCCAGCAATTCGTAGTAGCTGCTATATGTACACATAGCTGACATCTCAACAGCCAAATACAAGTCCACGTCAAATACCAGTAAGATTCATATAGAATCGAACGCCGCCTACCGTGCGTTGACATTACATGTCGGTTTAGCGGAAAGCCGACCCGAGAGCGGTAAATAGTCAACGGCTGTTCATACCATAGGTAATGTAAAAAAGAAAGGCTTTCAACCGTACCGTCAATATCTGCAGTATCCGCAAGAACAGGAGCAGCAGCGCCGTCCGACCCAATGTTCTGATTTCATTTGGAGATATTGTAAGCAAAAGAGTCGATGGTTAAACGCGTGGAAGATGTAGTAAAAGAACAAATTTCTGCGTGGACCGCAGGTCCCCGCGCCCCGCACTGAACTACAGCCAGAAATGGTAAGGGGCTGCTCTCTGACTATTCACTGCCTTTTTTCCTGTTGCGCGGTACAATCGAAAACGCCAACCGCCTAATGGCGGCAAAGAGAAGCGGGCTCATCTCTAGTTAGAATGATGCCCTTGTGCTCGGCGGCCCTGATGGCAGAACAGCCCTGATGAAATGCATAATGAAAGGACGAAGGATAAAAAACACTGTGGCGACGGATAGTCCTTGAGTTCAAGATGGATCGCTAAAAGGCATAAGGATCAAATACATGGTCACAACAACGCAACTTGTTGTGACCATGTATTTCATTGTGACTACCTATTTTGTGTACGATGAAGACAGACTTAGTCTTTGTAGTGATTGTTAATCGGTAGCAATGGCATGGGAACTATCTTGAAGGGATTCAAACAATTTTTGAGCAATACCACTTCTCGTTCAGTACGGTTTGTGTGACACCAACTTACATTCTAAGCCGTGTCACTGATGGTTTGAGATACATTTGTTTTTTCCTCCGGTTCTACATTGTGCTCACCCATATTGTTTTGTATCTTATATAGAGTGCCGCACATTTGCAGTGAATACTACGACCTCACACAGTTAATGATATGTAAGTGTATTAGAAGACAAAATGTAAACAGATTTGATCAATACGTTTGTGTTAATAAAGCACTGGCTATTAGGCATGGACCCTTAAACTAGGTCAACCAGTGAATAGTTGTTGCCATGCAGGTGAAAACTGTGCTAGAATTTAGCGCTCCAAATAAATCAGCGGGAAATCAAATGAGACAATTGCTCTGCATACTAACTGCAAATAACAATATATTGTATACTACGGAGTATGATGTTAATGCCTTTACCACTGAAGTGAGAATTAGCGATCGAAACACCAATATTAAACCGCTTATTTACCATCTATTTTGTGTTTTGACGGACGCAATTTCGTTCTGTATAACCTAATTAATCTCTACTAAGTAACTGTTGTTTTAGAAAAAAGCCACAGTTCTATTCTAGGTATAGTTGACCTCATTCAAACAAGCCTCAATAAATAAGCCCTGTAGATTTTTCACTCTAATTTATAGCCTGTGCCTAAGTGATATATATGGCTGTTAACTTTTATCCACAACAATTCGAGACGCTCTCTCTGCATCGACCGTCTGCCAGAGCTGCAGCCACGCAAAAATGTATGTCACTTGCCGTTGCCTACTCATTATTGCTTCTACGATAAGTAATAATATTAAGATTATGAAGCGATAAGTCTCTGTTATAGCTATTATTGACAGACTCATAAAATTCAGCATAAAATAAACCAGCGTACACGAATAATAACAATAATAATAAATACTCCGATAAGGATGGTCCCTTGTCTCACCATCTGCTCTATCGAATGGCAGTCGTTTAGGTGGATATTATCATTAGCACAAGTAAAGGGACTCATTAGCGCCGGTGACAAGTGTTAGCGCAAAAAATTGCCTGAGTAGATGTGTTTACTTAAGCAACACTGGAGTTTCGAGTGCTGTTTAAGAAAGAGGTCGGGACCAAGGAAGTATCTATCGGTAAAATTTACCTAAATGTTTAGGCTTCAATCATTGTCATCTCATGAATGCGTCAATAATGGGCATTGTTGGCTTGGGATCATTTGTCAATCATCCATATACATAGTGAGTTTGGTGGCACATTTGTTTGTTTATTTGACGTTTCTGGTATTTCAACTCAAAATTCTGGCAGCTTTTTAACGTTCAACAAATCCGCTTGTGTCCTGCTACTTTAGCAAAAATATATATTCACTTTAGTCAAAGGAGCAAAATCTACGTAAAAACGGAGCAAAAATATTCTGAGCACCGAGAGATTGGAGATTTCCTGTTGATTGGCTTTGGCTATTCTGACTTTGAGACTGCGTTTTTTGAAAGATTTGTCTATTGCGCCGGTCTTGCGTTGTTGCATTGAATGCCATCTGATTTTATAACTCATACAGTCGCACACTAATAAAAGTCTTCTTCCCCATGACTCAGAATATTTTACCAGAACTAGCGACAATTAAAAAAATACGATTATGTACACTTTTTTTTTTTGTTTTGTGTTGCACGTTTCATATCTATTATTCGTATGTATTTTCAAAATTAAGTCAATGGTTATTCTATATTTTACCTACATTGGTTGCAAAAAGTTCATAAAGATTTTTTTTTAAAGCCGCCGTTCTCTTCGCTTACTTTTCGCATTTGAGAGCCGTGCAAAGAGAGGTAAAAACAACCTTTTGTATTTGTTTCCGTGCGCCAGCTCTACTCTAAAACTCGTCTCTGGTGTACGCCATCATCTAAACTCCGACGATTTCTCTTACCGCTCCGAAAACTTTTTTAAGAATTAGGTAGTTTCGTTTGTGTACGCTGAAACGCTGCTGCCCACCCACAACAGAAGGATAGGGCGGCAGTATGTGATGGCCTGATACGCGACCCACTCCTCTGTTTGCAGTCATGTACGGCAAACGCGGCTACTGAGATATCGAGAACGTAACGCTGATTAGGCTATGCTATCGTAGCAGCTCGAAATCGATTAGGATGGATGCCTTTAAAGGAAGATAGCTCGATTATCTGATGAGATGCGTGGCGTTTTGTCGTTTTACACTGCCAACATGCCTGTCTATTAGAAAAATGCCTATCCAGATTATACAATTGTATCGGCACCTTGTAGTTTATAGCTATGTCACCTGATATTGTTATTCTTGATAAATTTAATCAAGCGCTAAATAAAGTCTTAATCATCCGGTCACTATACGGTTTGACGGCTCCGACTCCGATGAAATACGGGTTATAGCTCTTTCAAAGTCTACATAACGACAAAAAGTTGTCATATGGGTAAATTGATAAGACGCCGCAACTATAGGAAAACTGCGTAGGTTCTCAGGGTAAGGCTCCACCCACGGGTTTCAGCAGCTTCACCGCTTCTCTGCGCGACGCCCTAGTTATCAAGTTGCCAATACAGTAACGATTTTGTCAAATTTCCATCCCTTTCGCATCTGCCTAGCCGAAGCTCTGCTTCCATGCCGTAAGCGTGGATTCGCATATGATCCATCTTGTTCGCGTGTCTTCTCATTCGAGCGCCGAGCGCACCGGTGATCCCTAGCAGCGAACAGAAAGGGTACCTAGCATGTACAAGCATCAATCTCGTCGGTGGGTGCGTTGCTAGCCACTTAGAGACGAGCCTTCTCGAACTCCACGAGCTCATATAACTTCATTTAAAGTCGATGTCGTCTACACATCCTAATCTGAGCAAGCCACACTACTGCATACTAGCACGAGAGGCATATGGTATGAATCAGACTTAAATCAGTGACTTTTGTCGCTTTTCACACGATAACGGTGGTCCAGTTGTTGTCTTACCGATTTCACGAATATTCTATATATAGGTAGATATATATATATATATATATATATATAT
>MNPL01000160.1:0-31900 GCA_002081605.1 Tropilaelaps mercedesae
TATATATATATATATATATATATATGTAACAATTGATGACGATTATAGCACAGTGTGTGTCACACAGTGATTGACACTAACAAATAGAACTATTGTAGGCTAAAGTATATTTCGGTGCATATTCTGGGCTGTTCTGCTATTAACTTTGCCAAATGTTTATTGTTTGTGTAGCTGAGCTGATTTGCTTTGATTTTCATTCTAACCATTGTTGGGACACTTACACTTGTTTTTACGTTGCTGTTGCTACAGTCATCCGAAAATTACTGTCAGCGAGCAAGAATGCGTTGAACAATAAATGACTTCTACCAGAAGTCCTATTGATGGTTCGGCACAGTTTTGTACCGATTTCGATTGATTTTTGCAAACCACACGAACTGTGCACGAAAAGTAGCTACACACCGCTGCCATTACGGCTCTCGTTAAATTACGTCTTCTTTTAGAGCGTTTTTAAATTTGGCTTAAATGCTGTCAATTTTTTTTTCGTTGGAGTTTGTAGAACGTTTACTGGTAACCTTTACGCAGTATTACGTTCTTCAGATAATTTTATACTATACAAACAATTGACCTATTTATTTGGTCTATATTGAAAGTATGCTAGCTGCTTGGTGAATTAAGCTCGGTATTAGTAACAAGTACCTATATGACGAAGTTTCCTTAGTCTTGTCTCGTTTTTTTATATTTCAAGGGAACACCCGAAACAGAAGCGAAGGCTCCCACTGTAATATAATTAGCATCCGTCCTTTTTTATGTAAGAAAACAACCTATTTAATAGGAATTTATTTAAAATTTGTATAGGCTGAAGGAAAACGAAAGATTTATCAAAAGACCAATAATTTACAAGACACTCAGCTACATTAGTTAAAATGAATGAAACCTCTAGTTTTACTAAAATGAAATTCAAGATATTTGAGTTCGTGTTTCTAAGACCCTCATTTATCAAATGAGTGCCAATAAATGTTGGGCTTTTTCAAATAAAAGCTGACGAAATTGTTTTTTTGAGCCGACCTGATTATTTTGTCTTGTTTTACACAACTTTTTTCGACGTTGAAGCTAACGCATTTTATACACTGATGGTAACGTATTTTATAATTCCAGGGCGCTAGCTCGTCAATGTTTACGGCGTCAGCTCTCGATCTGTCGGAAGCATTTGACTCTACGTTGTCCGAGGTGTCACTGTTAATCTTCACACAATCGGTAGCCGCTGTCATCGGAGCTCTCGCAAGTACGTAGCAGACCCTTGGTAAATGTTCCCTTAACTCTATAAGAGCGCTGTGTCTACTGCATGAATCACCTTCGTGCAGCGTGATAGGTTAACGCAGACGTTTTTTTTATACTTGTTTTGGAATCGTTAGCATTTATATGAGCACCAAATTACCTGAACAGACTGCCTAAACGATCCACAAAATGTTAGACGACATAATTATGCGAAATACGTATAGAGGTTTATAATCTTATATCCATCACCAACGTTTAAATTACTGACCCTTCTCAAACATTTTGTTCTTTTTGAAGTTCCTGTTATTAAAAAAAAGCATTTACCGAAATACGTTGGGAAAATTTCAAGGATTTTTGCGGTTTGCGTTGATATCCCAACTTTTCCTGCCAAGAACTTTCAATCGCATATAAGTAATGTCAATCGTGCTACACTGTAGCTATTTGTCTATAGCCTGCATATCGACAATATTATTGATACACAGCACCTAAGAAATAAACACGTGGCTCGATGCGTCTTTTTGACATAGAGTTCGTTAAAGAAATGGACGAAACTGTTGATTTTCATCGTCGACTGTGACTAAAGGCATTGCACTTTCATGTCAAGCCGTATCCTGTCGCCTGTCTTGTTAGAGGTGTGTCTGCAGTAGCCGCTAAGAACACCTATTCCAGAACTATGGTTACAATTTTCAACAAGTCAGATTACGCTGGGCGGAACGCTTGAAACGTTCAAGGCATTTACAATGGTACCTTTGAGTTCAGGCGAACGCCCGAAACCTATGAACTTTTAAACGTTTCAAACAGTGGTTAACTAATGCCTAAAAAACATAACTTTTTCAGATTGAGATCATAAATAGTGCCATCTGTTACCCTTGTTTTATCTGAAAGTTAGTAAAAAATGAGCTAGACATGAGAAAACCATGATATCGTTTAGGCGGATTAAGCTTTTTTTGTATATTGTATGTTTCCAAGAAATTTTCGTTTGCAAGATGATTGTGGCATTCTCGTTTAACATGCCTTTCAGATCATTAATAGTTATAGCACTGATATTCTAAGATTACTAAGAATTATTGTCATTATTGTTACTATCTTGTATCAGAGATCTAGTTTTCTCGTTAAATATCCAATTGGTGGCAAAGTCCTGGCTTGAAAGCCATAATCATATTATTGCATTCTACTTCGATTTCGTTACCATAGTCAAAAATAAAAATTTCGGTAGCGTTGATTAATGTTAACCAAGAAAAGATGTGAAAACAAATTTCGTTTGGGTGGTTTTGTTCATTCATCAAGATTACTTTATGTCGATTAGATCAAGAAAGACTTGAGACCTTTCGTTGTCGCTGACTGGACATAATTCTGGCTAAACAAATAGTCAATTCCTTTTCGAGTAGATAGAAACCATCATCGCTGGCCGCAATAGTTGTCTGAAATTTTAGGGCTGTTTCTATAGCACTGAACATTGACGGGCGGAACAAAAAGCTCGACATACCATTCGCAAGGTCTCATTTAGAGTGGCTATGACGACTAGATAATGAAATAATAGGGTTCACAGCTCACCCTTCTTTTGTGTTATTACCATACAGATCTCTACCAGAGCGCATTTAATATGACAGCACAAGTTCCACACGAAGCATATGTAGCTTAGTTTGTTCAATGAAAATTTGTTCTATAACATCAGCGTCATGATGTCAAGAAGCACCAAATGGCGGGTTTCATTCAAGAAATTAAGATCATGCCAAAATGAGAAATGAGAACCTGCTTACCACACTGGTCTGAACAAAGGTTAGGAGCACCGGTATTACGTACAAATAGAAAAGTCCATCTAAAGCGCTCGATGGATGATACAAATGCTTCATGAGGAGGGTGAGACATGAAAACTATAGAGTCGAATTCTTCGTTGGACGCATAATCATGCGTCCAACGAAGCAATCTATTATGCGTCCAACATAATAGATTGCTTAGTAAGCAGCCATGACGTTTTAATTATGGAAGTACCTTGAGTAAGGCTGTTCTTGTTGTTTGTTGAGACAGATGAGATCTCATTAGTTATATTATTATTGTTATTAGTTCATTTGGTCAGCTTCCATCTACTCACCCAATTCCTTCGTAATTTGTCTTGACTCATGTTAATTCAACGGTCACGCGCATAGAAGTATTCGTCTATTTACTCTCATGGAACTATATTTTAAATTCGCTACAAATTTGCTATTACATGCTCTTATACGTATGTAGCCCATATGCGGGGTATAGTAGCATCCATAGCAAGACCAACAGACTGTTTCATCGTTCACGGACTAACACTGTTTTCAGAATGAGGTTGCATGTTTGCTAAGAGTCTTTCTTCTATAGTAATGCTCCTTTCTTAAAAGCATGGGATTAAATGATCTTCGATCGCTCTCACAGCTGCCATGCTTTGCTAGGCTTAGCCATTTCTTGTGCTCATTGAAACTACAACACGTGCGTTCGGAAAACAGCTGACAAAAGCACAGCAAATAGTCTTACATTAGCGTCGATTGCGATTATTACAATTATTGGTATACAGGTACTTGTTTTCGTTTAAGGAAGTTCTCATTGGATTGGCTATGTCTACAAATACTGTTTCCTCTTGCCCTAGACGTACGTAGCCCTTTAAACCCGCAAACGACGTTAACTCATTGAGTGATTGACGCACAATGTGAAAATATGCGCGAGAAGAAAATCATATTGACTGTGCCAAAATAATCGACACTGGCTCGCGCCGTTTATTGGAACCCCGAGGCACATAATAGCGTTTGGCGAGGACACCCGTTTTGGTGTAGATATCAATTGCGACGACCTCTCCAAAGGTGCGTAATGAACGCAGAAGATCGACCGTAGCCAATCTGCAGTCTGTGACGGAAAATACCGAGAAAAAATCCGACGAAACAGTTTGCTCGGGCTATTTCTTTGTTAGAATTTTTTTGCCAGTTGGTTTGTTGTCATGGTCGCCAGCGCCGCGATGGACACAGTAAAACAAACTTGTTTTTTCATCGACTGCAGAAAGTTGAAGACGATTAGGCAGCTAGTTCTACAAGATAATAAAACAGCTGCAACTGGTAATGGGGCAAAACACGGTGATGCGGTTAATGTATTCTCGTTTTCTTTCAGTAATTTTCTCACTATGTGTTTGTATTAGTGTGTGTATGTGTCTACGATGTATTTATGGGTGTGTGACCGTATACGAATATCCGCAGTTACAGCATCTTCGTGCTTGGGTAAATGGCGTTGTCGATTAAAGCGGTGTTTGACAAAGTACTGTGAGTGTAACGTGCACCCCTTTCCTGATAAATGACTACCATTTGGGTATGTAATTTGTCAACGCGCTGCTGGCTGAGTACGAAAAAAGCATTTTGTGTTTATTAATATGCAACCACAATAAAAAACAAGGTTTCGGAATAAATTGGCAAATACCGTGTTGAAATTAATTAAAGGTCATTTAGACTAGCAATAGGACGGAGGCAGAGAGAAATTATTTCAAAATGTTTCGACCAGCAGTAGTTCGTTTATTCGTCAGACATTGACAAGCAAAATGATTGAGAGCCGTAGCGTTAACAGGTTTGTGCCTCGCAAAAGGTTTGACCTGAGGCTGCGACCTGAAATTGAAATAGGATATTGTTGCTTAAAAATCGGTCATCGTCAACATCAAAATGAATTACTTGTTCTCGGTCTCGAGGCAATCCTATAACGCAGGCAGTGACTTCGTATCAGGTAAGGGGGCGCATGTCAGATTCCAAGTAGTTCTCATTTATATACTCAAAACATATACCTTCGCTATTTCTTTTTCAACGGTTGTACAGTGCAGCAGTACGTAGCGTGAATCGATTCATGGATTAATGTGGACCTTATAATATCAAATCGGTCGTCTTCAGATGTGGCGCTGCTCTCACTAGCTGGCAGACCGATCAAGGCTGTAGTCCCGACCAAGTCATTCTTGAGACACTGGAAAATAGAGCACATGTCAAGTTGTATTATTTATTCAGAAAAATAAAAAACGTAGCAATTGTGTCGTGTGAAGGTGTTCTCCGTCATCACAGTTTCGTGTCACTCGGGAGCCCATCATAGGGGCCTATTTGTCTTAGAAAGTAATGGTCATTGAGCAAAAAAGGCCAGAAGAATTGATTCATTGGGTGGTTTATTGAAACATGAGCTTATAACGGGGAGATTGGCAAATAAA
The DNA here is from genome assembly GCA_002081605.1 of Tropilaelaps mercedesae. Taxonomy (NCBI): domain Eukaryota; kingdom Metazoa; phylum Arthropoda; class Arachnida; order Mesostigmata; family Laelapidae; genus Tropilaelaps; species Tropilaelaps mercedesae. Next base: position 5,405 of record MNPL01000160.1, read on the forward strand.
AGATTTCGCACAAAAAATATGGCGTTCAATGTGAAGGGAGAGATCAATAACCAACTGTTCACATCTGTGTTAAATATGACTACTTTTAGCGATGCATGATCGGGGCATTATCATTTCAATACATTTACGTTAATTATCGTATTATTCAATGACATCAATCAATTTAATTTTCTAGTATGAATTCATAATTAATAAAACCACCTAGCTACCTCAATAGCTTCTCTCTATATGACAAAAGTACTCAGCGTTCTACGTTAGTTTATATCTTAAAAATCCCACATACAGGATGATCTGGAGGTGATCTAATTTTTTTTAGATGTTTATAAAATCAGCTTTTTTCAATCTGTTTATTTCGTTGGAAAGTTGACGTAATATTCAGTTATTTCGAAAAGCAAACCAATTGCAATTATCGCGTGTATAATTATTCTATGTATTATACAATTTCTGTTTATATTCTCGTCGTTCTTGAACTGCAGCCCATGTAAGTGATCGTGCGTGCGGAAAGTTTCATTGACAACCATCCGCTTGTTCAATCTTTAAAAAGAGACGATAGACGAAGAGACGAAACATAAAAGAACGGTATTCAGGGTATTTAAACCTTTTTTACTAGTTTTGACGTGAAGTGTTACTGATTTTTTCTCGGACTGACTTTTATTCCAACTGAGATATAAATGGGTTAAATTGTCCAATCGGGGTCTGGATAAATCTTCACTTGATTAAACAAACGTATGATGGATGTAACGACTGCCTGTTAACCATGTGAGGATTTTCGCTGCTGACAACACTATGCACTTAGGCCTTCATTTAGATTAAAGTAAGCATCAAGAGGAAAATGTTCACCCCAGTCATTTTTAGTACTAGAATTAGCAAAAATGAATTGCTTCAAAAAGGCGTACTCTTATTCTTCTTTGTCTAAAATACAAATTCACTATGGTTAATACAATTTTAATACACATCGTTAGCTACGGTGCGGTTTCTGCACGGAGACGTTAGATAACTAACAGATAACACAACATTTCACGTTAACGATTGATACATGCTCGAAATTTCGCTGGTTCGGCTTCCGCAATTCCCTCAGCTACTTGAGATTGTATAGAATGTTATCGTATGTTATGCCATTCACTGATTCATTGTTGCCCTATTACGCCTTGCAGGTGGTCCGCTATACTCGTACGTGAAGATTCACTATCTTCTCGTTGGTGCAACGCTGCTTCACGGACTCTCGTATGCCCTCGTTCCGGTCTGCCGCGACATTCGTATCGCGCACGTCCTCTTCGCGTTCCAAGGCCTCACCCTGCGCCTCAGTGAAGCCGGTCAGTAGTTCTACTTCTGTTAAATGATTGTAGATTCTACTGAGCCAATAGTGATAACTGAAATACGTTTGAGCTTTCGGATGGTAAAAATGTTGGCCATGAAAATACAGTAGACAAAAAGCAGATTTTTGGTTCTCCAAAAATAGACAGAAATCATTTCCACGTGAGTAGTCATTAAAAAAGATGACGAGCTAGGCGTGTGTATTACGTGTCCCAACCGTGGGTGACAACTACTAAATTGTGTTTGCAGTAAGACTATAGCACGTCGTCTTACTGCATAGACTTCTGTCTGGTGGGAAAGTTTCAGTTCACAGTGCTGACCCTTCAATGTGCTCACCTCCTCTACATCTTAAAAGAATTTGCTTTACATCAGACAGCAACTATACTGCGTTATAGTAGCTTTCCCCCGTTATCATTGCCATAACGCCGACGCGGTGACATGTAGGGAAGCAGCCATTTCCATTAGCAGCGCAGCAAGTAACACCGCCATGGTCAATTTCGGCTGCTCTGTACCATTGTTTTTGACGGATGAAACCCAAAAGAAAAAAAACTAGACTATGAGAAAGAAAAACACGGAGTGAATTACCATCAGGAGTATTTTTCAACGCGGCTTGTTATTAGGTGCCGATGTTATTACCAATAGAATTTGTAAACTTAGGAACAGAAATTATTATAATCTTTTATTAATTTCAGACGAACCATAAGGTATCGTATCCAAAATATTTTCTCGGAGATTGAACATTTTTGTTAAGGTCGATTGGTGCGTCATAAATGATCAATTTAGTTGCTATTGATGTGATGTGTTAAATGTATAAATCAGGCAATCCGACATCCTCTGGATTTTTCAAGGAACTTCATTATGAAACGAGTAGCTGAAAACATTCAACATCTTAGATTGTGATAGTGTAGAGTCTCAGTGACTTCGGGGCATGGACGCATACGTACATAACGGTTTACATGCTTAACAACCACACGGCTTAAGGGCACCAGCATGGATTAAGAACAACAGCACGGCTAAGTTCAATCATTTACGGTCGCTCATCAACCGGTATTGATGATCGCCCTTACCAATCGGGTTTCGGATTTATGGCAATTAACCCATCCGTTTCAACCTAAAAACGTTTCCTTGGCGTATATGCACAGTCTACGCGCGCTTTCTGAACGTACTGCTGAAATCGTGTTGAACCAAGGCGAATCATTAAAGCGCTCATGTGTTGCACAGACATATGATCATGTGAGGTTTACACTATTTGCTATCATTTGCCTAGAGGCAGTAGCAAACAAAGGTCCTTTCCAGCAAAACTATGGTTTAGTAGTGGCCTCATTAGTTTTGTTATGGCAAAAATGTCCGTCTCATCGTACGGCCTTTACGAAGGTTTGTTGCATAAAATAGGCCGCTATTGGCTCTTCTTACGTAAGTAATAGTGTCGAAGAACATCTTTGTTATTGCTCTGCTTTTTTCTTTTTTCCGTCATTCCCAAATATAATAATATGTTTAAGCCGTTGTTCGCTTAGGGTCCAACGTTCACGGTACACTTGAACTCTCCGATTTTTCAAAGTAAAAAGAAAAACCGTCACAGAAAAAATTATTTTGTCGACATTAAGTTATTCCAATTTGCTTGGAAGTAATTTTTAAAGCTGCTTGTAACCTAGCATAGTCGGTCTTCTGACACCAGTGACAATCTCTTCACCGTTCGTTTTCTTCATTTATTTTCTTTTTCGTTTTCTTTGTGGAATATCATGAAGTTAAAGCTGAAGGTGATCGAACCATAATGCCACATTGCTATTATTCACCGGATGGTCGCCATTATGCCATCATTAGCTGATATGCTGCACATCATGTCTACATCACGTCAGGGGCAATTTAGTTTATGCCGAAAGCAGTCGCAACGTTTTCAGCTAATGTCGTCTCACAGAACAGCAAAAACCCAATCCGCGACTTTGGTTATGCACCATCCAACATAGCGCCGTACACACCCGGCCGACGACACCTGTCGCTGTTTTTTACCTATTTAGAAGTCGTCAAACAAATGTTACAACAGTTGGCTCGTACTTGGCGACAGCAACGGCAAACACGAACAGTATCGTAACCAGAAACTGGCGTTGATAAAAGAGCTGGCAGAGCGAGCTTGGCTTATCTGGCACTTGAAGCTTGGTCGTAATCGGAACGGTACATTTCCCGCCGTTAGGTTTTGCGAAAATCATATTCACCAAACAAAAACTGAAAGGTGGCAACTCAAAGAAACCAGAGTGGTAACAGTCTTGTGCCGGGCCTGCCGGCGTCCCTCAGACGCCTGTACAGCTGACCTCGTTGATTTCGGCCACCGATTGGCCGCTGTGATCTTCGGCCCGTCGTCTGCCTTGCCTTGGTCGTTGCTGTGTGTCAAGGTCGACGCGGACTTCTGACAGGAAAAAGCCGGGATGCCTATTACAGTTAATGGGATACTACGACAACGTCTTCGTTTTCGCCGGCTTCCTTTTATTGCTAACATAGGTTTCGCGGCAATAGGAAGCGATAGGTGGTACCGTGACCGGTGGTGCAGGAATGTGACCGTTGAAGCCGTAACGTATGAACATGATCGCACCTAATTTTACGGGTAGTAAGATTATGTAAAATCGTATGAACAAAGAGCAGCTGCCTTAATTTGTTTTGGTAAAATCAACAGTGAACTCTGAACTGAATTGCGGTACACAGTAAAGTTGACAACATTCACACAGTCGAAGTCCGGTACGTAATCAGCTATCGTGTGTCAAAACGTGTGTGTCTAATCTATATGTCTAATCGGGTAATGAGAACAACCTCTTAGGTTCTGTTTATTTGAAGAGAGGAGTTATTGCCGAGCTGTTTTTAAAACTCGAACAAATACCGAATAATGAAAAAACCTAGAGAAGTAACAACATACGTTTGTATATATTACAGCTATTTTATGTACGAAAGACGCAATTTCACACTGTAATTAGTTGCGCGTATACATTTTAAAAAATGACGTAAGAGGTCAAAGAAGATACCGTTCTTTCCCAAGGGCACATATGTTTTATTCTATAAGCAGTATTAACTCTGGATTTTTGACATTGATTTCTAATTTTAACATTAATTTATATTGTGCCAACTGGCATCCTATGGCAATCGATGCACAGGCTTCGTGAAGCAATTATATTGCCAAGTCTAATTGCGGGGTCCACTGTACTGTTGTTTCTAGCGGCATCGCCTGTACTTTCTTGTACCATCGGTAATGTTATTGTTAGTGGTCGATCTGTCTGCGAAAGTAAGAGACTCTTTAGAGCATAAATACTCAAAAAATTAAGATTAGTTTGAGAATCCTTCTTACTCGACTTTTTCCAACATTCCTTTTTAGCTAAAATGTGGAAAACCATTGAAAACCATCCATTCTGGTTTTGGAATTCAAATATATATAAGTGCAACTTGGATTTTTTTCCACGTATTTTGTTTGGAAGTTAGTTAACGTTTCATTATTATCAGTTGTTTGGGCTTCTCTATATTTGCGAACTATTCGTGCTTTCAACATTTTTCTTAAATATTCGCACGAGTCGATGGTGATATTTCCTCGACGAGCTTCCTCGTCTGTAACGTTCAATATAAATTACATCGTTTGATGTGGTTCACCCTGTGTTTACGAACAATTTCAAATTCTAACAATTTACGAATAGAATTTTTTATTATGGCCTGCAGTCTTACGTACAAGGTATATTGTCGAGAGGAGCATAAAGTTTCTGCATTCAAGCAATTTCGTGCGTCTGCGAGTAGACTATTTCCAAAAACGATTAAGAATAGATTACAGTCGCAATCGTACAAGGCGGTTGGGAATAGGCTACCGGATGCGGTATTTAGTTTGTAGCCTTTCTCTTCTACATTGGTTTAAACATAACAGGTCAATGGGACGCGCTTGCCGAGTCGGTATGCTACATTACGATAACTCGGCAGCAATAAATGGCTTTAGATATTTTTTACAAATTATTTCAACAACTAATTGCCGAAACGTTGAGATAGGCGAACATTGTGCTTAGGACGAAAAATTTGATGGTCATTTATGTGAGTTAAGGTTTGAGTTCAACCAATTATGCGCCTCTACAACGCACGACCTGAATAACCCAACCTTTACAGGTAATAAAAGTCTTTTTTGCATGCAACGTGCATTTGATAAATACGCAATATTTTGCAAATTTGGAATATTTTATTGTCAATAGCCTTAAGGCACGGCTGTTTCGCAAGGGTTTCACAGCCTAGAGCTCTCCGATACCTTCTTAATCCGCTGTGGTATTTGTTTGCAGTCTAGTCGCACCTATACTGAAAGGCGAATGCGTCCACTTGTTCGTCGTCCTACCTCCGTTCACGAAGCTTCCTGGTGATCAAACAAGGGTCAATTACTCTGACACAATCCTGATTGCGTCCTTTTATTGGCAGTTGGTAGCAGCTCACGGAATTCTTGCAAAATGCCGTTTCACTTCGTCTTCTTACATTGACGCCGATCACTCACAAATTATGTTCGCATATAAGATCCGTCGACAACAAGACGTGATGAAATCCAAGTCTTTTTGTTTTTGTTTTACTTTTCTCCTATGACGACGAAGATTTTTCGTCGCTCGTCATAGTAGACACCCGTTACCGCAATTAATTTCGTTGGAGAATACCGTGCACACGGTAGCCGAAGACGGATAGCTACTTCGAGCGAAGAGGATTTCTGATGCGTCCAGGTCAAGGACAGTACATTGCTATTCATCCCATTTGTTTGCAACCGATTTGCGACCGGGCTAACACGATGTTCCTAGCATACTGGCAATCCAACGTCAGCCAAACATCCCCTATTCTGTCGCTTTCTAGCTGCCTAAATCGTAGTTCGTGATGAGCTATTATGCAATCAACACCGACACACCCAGAACAAATTTGGTTGAAAAAACAAATCTTCTGTTTGGCTATTGCGCAACCAACGCTACTGTTACTCGTCGCCGGTGCGACATCACAGCCGTGAACACAGATTCCGAATGTGGTGATCATAATAGTTTTTTATGAGAGGCTTAAAATAGCCAGATAAACGATTTCTGCCAATGGTGATCCACCTAGCGAAGCAAACATCGGTAAAAATCGCGAAGAAAATTTTTTAGCTGCTTTCGTCAATTTCAAATAAATGGACAATTGAAACGTGAGAACAATGGAGTTCGTGCTTTCGAATGAACACTGGTATCGTCATTGCGTAGTCGATAATCCCTCTTTGTGCTCTACGACACCGTAGCAAAACTCGCTTACCGCTCCGAGTGTCAACTTACACAAGCATGCATAATTTACCAGCTAGTGTGGCGTGGCTGGCAGAATTATATGTGAACTGCTTGGATTAGGACGAGTTGACTGATGAGCAGGTTCGGCAGGAGGCTGCTGCACGCAAGATACCCAGTTACTGTTATATAGAAATGTGTTATATAGAAATAAGTAACAGCAATAGTAACAAGATTTGTGTACAAATCATGATGCCAAAGCAATATTTTAGTCGCGTACGTATAATGCGCTTTGTCTATTCAATAACAAGGAATGCGTTTTTCAGCCTTAAAGGTGACGAACCAACAAAAAAAGGAAGATTTTCAAGGAGAACATTTCTTTCAAGTGGGTACATGTATATTATACCTGATGCTTCATCGCAGCAATATATGAGGGTTAGCCACATTTGAGTTTCTAGCGAAATATTATTTGGTAACTGTAGCAAGAAAATACAGACGTAATTGGACGAGGAGTGGGGGTTGAGAGTGATCATTCTTCTCTTGTCAACACTGAGCTTGAAAAGAGTCAAAATGGAGCACATACCTTTTCCAAGCATATAAAAAACAAGCCCTTGCTTTCCACCGGCCACTCGCCGTCTGATCACGCATAAAACAAACCAGCTCTGAAAAAAACGTTTTGCAATATTACGAATATCAATTACATTTAATTCAACCGAAAATGTAATGCCTTTATTTGGTAATTTTACTGTTTATTGATGGTATTATATAGTGGGTTGACGGGTAGCTTGCTTGGAAATTTCATCACCGCCCAAAGCGCAATTACCGCTAGTGTCCATATTTCACAGCAGTAATTCTTCATAACTATCGGGCGCTCGCTTACCATAATTCAATTCGTTATAAAGTAAAACAAGTTAAATTGTTCAATCTGCATTTTTAGACTACGGCTAACTCTGGTTATGACCTGGCCTTGGGTGGCCTCTACGTCATCGGTTTTATTCTGCTATTGAAAACGACTTATTTAAGAAAACATCAACATAGTGGCGCTTATACTGGTCGCTACGCAGTAAGGGATGCCTGTGGCGTATTTATTCGTCATCGCCAACAGCCATTAAATTGGAGTGTATAGTCAGAGTGTGGTATGGCTTTGTTATCAATTTCATCTTTCATTGTTGGTCTCGGTTTCGTGCCTTACAGGTTGTTATCTTCTGCTGATGGCTGTTCACAAGTCACAGTGGATTTCGACTGTTGTTCAGGGATATCATCTAATGTTCGCCGTTGGTGCTGGCGTGGGTCCGCTAATTGCTAGGCCCTTCATAAGTTCCCGGTAAGCGGAACCTGCTTGTTTTTAATCGCCATTATTAAATTAGCAAAAACATTGGCACGTATTTTTCATTTTTAAAATTTTGACATTTTGAAAATTTAGGCAGTTTTACGCGACAGCTGAGCGCTGTGGGGATTTATATAGTTCATCTGTTTCGACCTTCATAGAGCAATCAACTTTTTTACGCTTTCTTCAATATTTTCTCAAAGAAAAAAAAATTTCCAAATGTAGGTACTAACAAGATTCACCTCTATAATGCTTGATCGGCCTGCTCATTGAGTTAAAATGTCTGGAAGAATATAAATGTTTCTTTCGGCCAGCGATAAAGCCGCGAAGACTTTTTGGACGAATAGTATAGAACCAACTTTTCAGTTAGAGACTTTAGTGTTTTTGCTTATGCAAAACTCTGGTTCCGCAGCTTCTACAGCTATTATAACTGGCACTTCTGTTAAAATCCCGACGGTTCTTCTAATGCTATAGGTTATGAAAACAAATCAGCAAACATCACGTTACAGCAAGCCAAATAGACTTTACAGAAAAAGGGGTAATTTACCTTGGCTTAACTATTTCGACCGTTAGAACATAACGCCCATATCGTAAAACAGTGACGTTGGGCCGACCAAAACACACACACAGGGAGCCGCGCGAGTTAACGTCGTTTTGACGGTGCTTAGGTGAAAATCATGTTCCGTCAAGTCTTTTATGACGAACAGTATGACTGAACTGCGTTCATCTACAATCGTTTTGATATATATATTTATACGGTGCGGTATATAGAGATGGTGATGAGCGTGAAGGCATCGAGAATTCCGTTGCTTTCCGCCATTCCTAATACTGCAAATCAACTTGCCACCCAGTCGTTGGCAGCATCTGGATTGATGTCTTTTTGTACCATACGAGTTGGCACGTAGGCAACACCGAACGAGTGGTATGCGACATCAAATTTCGTGCATAACATATTACGCCATCGTTGATTTTTCTTGACAGCCATGTTTACTGGGCAGGCTCGTAATGGGTGTATGTAATAGATCCATCGAAGAAGGACAGCTCATCTAGAATTTTGTAGAGGAAGAACATTTTATACTGTACTCAACGATGCTGGTCGCTGTGGTAGCCGTTCGCCCCGATCGTCGTTCTCCAAAATCCGGCCAGCATCCGCGCGTGATGGATTGCGGTATGTTTTTTGAGAGAGTGGTTTGCCCACTTTAAAAATCTGGTTTGTTAGTGCAATGCTTACCGTTGACGTCACAAAGTCAATTACAAAGTTCTGCATCGTTTTATGCAGATTCAAGTGTGATTGAACGACTAGTGAACATGAAGAATACAATACCAACATTTAACTTTTTTACTTCAGTTATATCATCTAGTTGCTTATCAACACATTGAAGGATCATACGTAAATCTCCTTTAGTCACTCGAGTTTACTCACTCTAACTAAAGTTCGTTTCGCGAGTTTTACTTTGTATATGTCGTAAGATCGCACACATCTTTAGGTCGCACCGGAGTTCTAAATTGAAATTTGTGTTGCAGTTTGTAGTCTAACAGCTCAACACCAAATATAATTACATTCTATGATCCATTAAAACTCAGTGCTGCGCCATGACTGGCATGGATAAACAGTACACGTCGTTCTTGGCCAACCGCAGTCGCTAGACTTTGACCGCCAGGTAACCCTAGAGCAGCAACCAAAAGCACATGCTACAAACATGGTCCATCCAACGAGTTCCGTGCGAACTAAAGCGTACGTTGGAAACATCATGATGTCAAATCATTCAAATATGTTATATTACTGGTAATCATGTGATACTGTTCTAGTGGTTATGAAGTAGGCACTCCATATGAGTGGGGAATGGTACATTCAGTTTTTTCACAGCTCAAGTGTCAAGTGGCAAAAGCAGAGTAAAATTGGTGCCTTTACACTGTGCAGTTTCTACTTAGGCATGTACGTAACAGTCGTTACGCACGCTTGGTAGTGCCCTTGGTAGTGTGAATACATACAGGCTTACCAACGGCAGTTTTCGGTTGTGTGAAATTAATCCGGATTATTAATATATATTTAGACGGCCAATTTTTCCCGAACCCCGTTTTGCAGTCGTCTCCAACATGGCCACCTTGTATTCCGTCGAGATTCTCACCGCGTAACGTTAGCTTAAAGAGAACAATATACACCCTTCCCTACTTGTACGTTCCAAGCGGGTGTGACCGTGGTGTTTATTTCACCATTTGTCTATAGATTAAAACACAATAGAGTGATATAATATTTTGCAAACAATCCATTGTAGTTTATAAAATAGTTGCTAAACATTTATCTTCTGAATGATCTACGACCGATCAGGTTATCCACGGTTAATTGTGTCATTATTGAAGCCTTACCGGTAATGACTAGAAATTTGCATGTATTTCACTAATGTCAAGGGTTAGTCAGATTATTCTTGTAAAATATAATGGTTTTTCCATTGAGCTCAGACATGTGGATAGACTAGGTCAGAACGTTTCTGTTGAAACGATGTTCACTGGTGTTTTATTGGCAGTGATGAATTTGTTCATCGGTTGAATCAGTGGGGTCAATTTTTGATTGATAAATACATCACAAGCACTATTTAATGTTAGACAATTTATGTAAAATAATCCATTCTTCAAAGGTCTTTGGCCTGTTGTGGCCGTAGGAGTTCGCCCAGAATTTTCATTAACACACAAAAGCTTGACGATCGGCTCGCTGCACAAAACACATGAAGTTATGTTGGATGACCGGTGTTGACGCTGTTAACGCAGTTATGTGAAAAAGCACAATAGACCAGCTGCCATTGGCTTCTTTAATACTTTTTTTGCATGACTCGTTTGGTTTGAACGAATGTGCCTGATAACACCTGCGGACCGCTTGTTGTTTGAAATTATGTTCTCAGTAAGCTATGTTGTAATAAGGGACGCTGAATGACTTGTCGTTCATGATATTATAGTTAGCGATCGTTGTAACAAATAAAATCACGATGTTATTTATTTCATTCAATTGGCACGGTTACTGAACGTGCAGCGCCAGTAAACTGTGATGTGCAACAGGCAGCCGAAGGCCGACATTTATGAAATGAAGAGGTGCGAACTCTCCAAGTTCTCGGTGATGCAGCTCTCATTTACGAATGTGAAGCAACTGAGCTGTCATACTTCAAAGAATCCATCACACATTGATTTGATAAAAGCCAATTCGTCTACTGCTATAAAATACCTTTATTCAAATCCGTAAGCTTATGCATGTTCTGCGGTTATTCAGTCCGTGTGTGACGTTCGACGTACGGAAGGCGCCATAGCTCTGACTTAGTCATGTGTTGAGGTAACAACGGACGACGTTCCTTTTGAGTTATCCGCCACGCTGTTCCTGATAAAAAAAAATGACCTAATTATCCTCGGTTGTATCAAACATGGGCTGCATCGTACCTGAGATTCGAGCCAAGAAATTGTATTTACGAAAGTTTTAATTCACGACTGACTCACACACTCATGTTGGATGACAACCGATAATCGTCCTCACTATTCCGTGATTGCACGGTTAATACACGCATAAATATTAAAAATAATGCCTAGCCAAAAAGGACCAAAGTAACAAAAATCTGATTAAAAGACAACAAGCATATGTGCCGTCGTCGTTTTAATGCCCCACAAGGCTACGGACGTTTCCTACTTTGTGGATTGCGCGCCCAGAAATGAAAACCATAGTAACAAAAAATAATTTTTGTCGTATAGATTTGACGTGATATAGGTGGTGTTTTTGTTGTAGTTGAGAAAAGCTTTTTCTTCCTTACTTGTTCCGTAAGAAAGTATGCTGCCCTATGAAAACATATCAGACGGAGGTGCGTCAACTACCATAAACTTTGGCGGTGAGATAAATTGAACAGAAATTTAATTCTAATCTTCTTGTCACACGGTAAGCTTTGGCTCCAGAAAACAGACGCATAATAGAAATCGATATGCGGCTACAGAATTCGAGCGCTCTGCTGCTTGGAGAAACGCAATAGGAGTGAGAGAGCAAGCATGCGCTTTGTTTTGGTGCGTTGGTGTGTTGTGTGAGCTGGTGTGCGTGTTTGTTTCATTGGATCCCGAGGTCAACCTACACGCGGTAAGATACGAGAGAGGGGTGTGCAGTGATGATGTCCCTAATCACATTCATCACTACCTGAACAAAACGAAATTCTGACTTGGTCGAACGATTTCTTTTTTTCCTAATTCTGTCTTTTAAATCAGATTTGCCCTTTTTGGGCCTTATTTACTTTGCCTCGAGTTGAAATAATCATGTAGTTCCCTACCTGACCAAAAAGAGGACAGGAGGTTGTTCCGTTCTCTGCCACGGCAACCCTGTGCACAAATACGGCACCATACAAGCGTAAATTTTAGCAGAAAACTATGTCCATGTTGGACGTCACAGAAAAATGTCTCGTAGGTGTCATTCGTCGTACAACTTTATCAAGCAATGGTTCTGGGAATTTAAGGGATGATATTTCGAACCACAAATATTGGTTCCACAAATATTCTGGTTCTTCGTCAAGCATTAGCAAGTGAGGTCAGTGGAAAATTTCAAAGTAATCGTTGCAGAAGGTATGGATAAAGAAATCATGGGAAAGATAGTTTTGTTTTTATTATTTGGTACATTGAAACAACTATGAACGTATGTTTGTAAATCTGTTCTATGTACACATCTTCTGTACAGTAACTGGTATAACATCCCCGTTTTTAACCGTTCGTAGACAGGCATGTAGATAACATCTAAATGTGTTGCTGTCGTAAATTCTTCGGAGTAACGGTTTACAATGCTGGCTGTCACTGAAAAGGACTTTAATTTAAAGGAATTAAAGTTAGTGGGAGTTAGTGCAGATTTTTCTGGTAACATAAAATATGAAAGATTATGTTTTTTATGTGAATAATCCTTGGCTTTCCTGTACCAACCTGTTTCTTGTGCAGAAAATTACCTATGTATTTCGCTTTTGGAGTTGGCCATACAAAGTATATGCCAAACTATATGCCAATGCGACACTTATCGTTTACAAAAACCACACTTTGTCTAAGGCTCTAGGTTCACCACGTTTATCTTTACATTCAATAATTCATCAAATAATTCATCATTAATTCTAGCAATATTTTCTTCTCACAGTTTATTGTCTTCATCTTATCCGACATTTCTATTTTCGGTGACCATTCCCGTGTTGCTTTGACAACAAACATATGACGCAGCGTGAGCCTCACAAACAGGACAATCTCGACGCGAAACCCATTCTCTTCGCCGTTCCCATCGACACCCACCCACTCAAACGCCCTCTACGAGATCCACAAAAACGCTCTGGCCGTACCTCCGACCGCGACGCCGACGCCTGCACCGTCAGCCGCGGGAGATCCGGTTGTGCCTGTTTCACCGTTTCCCGCACCAGCCCCAAGTCGGGTGGTCATCCCATTCGCCATCCTCGCCTTCCTCGCGGTCCTGATTTCTATCTGCTTCTACCTCGCCTATCGTTGGGCCAACAGATCAGGTACGTTGCACTGCACTCGAGATGCAGGGCAATTGTAGCCTTGCAGCATCGTCGATGGACTGCCCACTAGGAGGCATGTACGTTCCGCCAATGGCAGGCACTAATGGTGGCCGTAACTCTTCATGGAAAAGCTGACCGAGAAGTTTCGCATCGTCACCCACGAAGAATTAATTTATTGCGTTTTGCTTAGCGCTCTGCCGTTGATGCCGATATGGTGTTGATGGCAGTTAGAATTGACAAGGCCTCCTTTTTACGGTGGGTGCCCCATGGTGATCGTGGTATCACGATAGGCAAACAGTTCGGCTCTTTAGAGCAGTTTATTTGCTGTATTAGGCTAACAACTAGCTATTCGTGGTTGGCGTGTTAGTTATGCCTTACGTGTGTCAAATGCGCATAACAGCGTTTCTAGAGTTTTTATTTTTCTTTCGCTGCACATTTAATGTTCAGACGAAAACGCATAGCGAAACAACTGGTTGTGTACGTCCACAATGATTATTTTTATTATGCAGTAAGCAGTATACCATACACTTAATCGCCATCACCCCATTCAGTGCTTCTTTTCAACATGTCGTCGAGCAAGTAACTAGTTTGCTGAGTTGACGTTTCGATTCAAGCCATGATATTTTACCGCTTTTTTCTTTCTACTATATTTGATACGGTACACCTCGTTAACGGTGCGGAGTTAGTTAAGCAAACGTGAGATTTGCAAGGGTACTAGTAAAAATACTCTCATCTTGGATTCGTCCGAGCAGGAAAGCCGCGTCCTCCGACTCGTCACTCGCTGCGTGAATGGGCTCTTACTTTGCTGTGCGCCTGTCACGCCTTTCTGTACGTGCACACATTCGTTTCCGTCATGGACTTTCTCTCGATCTACGGCGTCCTCAAGGGCATGACGCGTGCCGATTCACTGCTTCTGATTTCCGGTAGGAACACTTATCGGCTGGATTGCGACGAGGTCTTGAGTCATTTCATGTTAGCGATATCAGTGTGCTCTGTAAGAGCTCATAAGCTATCCTTTTTATTGCAACGGAGAAACACTCATGCTTGCTCTGGCTCCACGGCAAGGCGTTTGCTAGGTTCCATCTGGCAGACGCTATCTTTTCCGGGGTTAAAGATCTTTGTAAAGAAGCAAAGACCAAGGTGACTGATAACTTTTTCCTTTGATATAGGAGCTCACACTTGTAGTACGCGAACTGGAATTATCGTAGTTTGGCAGCTAAATACAATGCTATTTCACCCTCTATAAACCGATGATAACAGGTTTCACACGAATGCTAAATTCAGTCCCGGCCCTGACCCTGAAACGCTCCGCGTACCGTGTTGACCATGTTCCTACCAATATTCTGGTGATTAGTATGTCGCCGGGTATAAACCCAAACAAATACGTCGGCGATATCCACAATAAACATTTTTTAGATTTGTTTCGGCTAGAGACATCGATGTCGTCTGGAGCTGCGTCTAAATCTCAAATTACATGTTAGCCGTTAGATAGGACGTATAGAATTGATTACCGGCGCCATTAAATAGATAGTCAATCAGAAAAATGGTGAACAACAATGAAAGAAAGGTATGAGGGATTGATCGGTGGCTAACGAAGAAATGCAAAGTAGCATTCCTTCCTTTTTTTTATATCGAAGAACGCATGGAGAAGTCATTGTAACAAATAAACCGCATAAGAAGCTTGTGGCAAATTATTGGGTTCGTAAATTAAAAAGGGCAGACCTATACACTTGATTCATGCCATATACATGGTTGAAGCTCATATGTACATGTGGTCCATACTTGAACGACGAATACATGTTATCCGTTGTCCACTTGTCTAGAATGCCGATTGGCTCTACGGCCCCTCCCGAATTTCTAATTATATTTACGCTCTTATACTCCGCTCAGGCCTGATGTGGGCGTTCTGTTGTTTCCGCCTGGTGCCGTTCGTCCTTTCGGTAAAGTTGACCCCAGCTAATGTCCTCTTCCTTGCGGATACTGCGCTCGTCAGTGCTGCCGGAGCCATGTATGCGGTCGGCCACAAGAGCCACGCACATCTTTGGTACTGCAGGTGAGAAAAACAGCCGATAAAGGGGCAGGTAATAGATAAAAACATAAGTCACCCAATCGACCGAACCGACGAAACCGACAGAAATCAACAGCCAACCTAACATTCCGGACAAGCAAGACACCGCTATCGGAATACGAGATTCACCAACTACATTTCGCCGCCATCAACATGCATTACCCCCACCATCTACGGAAGTCACATTCCAGTTTGTACTAATGTTCCTGTGGTGATGTACACCTCAGTTTGAGCATCTCTGTTCGTCATACAACACGTGCGGAGCATGGCTGCAACGACCGTGACGGTACAGCTTTGCCACGCCTCTACGGAGTGGTTGGCGGCTGGACGCGTTTCGTTTGGATGTATTGGATGCACGTATTGCTGTGGTGGTAACTGATAGTGATCAGCCCACGAGGCTGATCGAAGCCAACAACTTCTTGTCTTTGTACGTCCATCGTCCGATATAAATAGGAATACGAAAGGGCTGATATAGCGTCGGGCCACGCGGCAATTGTCAGTGCAGATAAACTATGTAATACAGATTGTACAGGATTGTGGTCGTTTTCTGCATTATGTAATCTGGTTTGGTGCTTAGTGTTAGGTTTTTATCTGTGATATAGTGCCCCTGCTGTGTGTTTACTACGCTCACCATGAGGCAAAAAAGGAAAGGAAATATTGCATGAAGATTGTTAGAGTTTAGTATTTTACTTAGTACTCTTAAGTGGTGTGGAACTAATTTGACTTTCATTATTAATATTAGGAACGAACAGGTTGATTCATCATCTTGATTTTGACAGCTTCCACCGAATCTGCCGGCATCATCTGCACATACGACACATGTTTAATCGAATGTAGGGAGAATGTTGCATGTTAACGGGGTATAATATATGGTAACACTGTCTTGAGTTCCAGCAGCTTTCTTTCAGCATTCCCACCCAATCTCCTACTCCATCACGACCAAATTCAATTCCCTTCCTGAAGATCCCCGTCGAACGCATTCGGTCAGTAGGCGACCTGAGCTTCCAATGGGTCAGGTCTCATCTTTGACCGGTATTCACATGACGGATTTACATGCGCCGATCACTGCGTCACGTTCATACAGACAATAATGGAAGAGAAAAACGAGTATGCTACAAAAAAAAGGCAGACAAACACAAAAGAGAGATGCGAAATGCGCGAACAGTTGTCACAAAGCTAATGGCAGACCATGTCCTGTACCCAGAAGACGTCGTGCCTAACACCGAATCGAAATTCACGTGCGTAAAACGAGTGATGCAATCGATAGGGAGATGACGAGTCGATACTGTCGTAGATCAATCAAAGCCACCTGGCCGAAGAATCTCTCGGGTTTTATGCTGTTTTTTGATCTTGTGTGTAATCAAATACGAATGCTTCAAAGCGCTACGCTTCTGTTCGGAGTGAAAAAAGCCCTCTATATTTGGCCCATGTATGCCCATCGCTCACGACATGCAGCGAAGTGCGCACATTTCGGACACGGTCGAATCACGTGTGAACTCATGTTTTCTCTTGAAGTCAACGAGTGGCATTACGGTACCGGTTCTTGGCCGTCTGGTCCGAGTTTTGCCCATTAAAAGCCGGGTTGCTTTAACGAAAGCGTCGTCATATATGGCCCAACAGCGGGAGTCAACGACATTGAACATGGACTTTGTTTTTCCCATAACAGTTTGACTATGGTGTTTGACGAAATATCAGTGTGGCTGTTGTGTAAAACCAATACTGTCTTTACCGCAGTGGGATGAACGTTCAAATTTTCTATTTGCTTAGCATTAGAAAAACAGACGCCCATCATGATAATAAACTCGCAGTGGCAAAGCACAGACACTCGTTGTAGTTCTAGCACTACCGTGGACACTAAATGTTGGGTGACGCTCAGCCCTAGAAATATTTTTTTGTTCTAGTGTTAAGCTGCCTCAGAGTAGCTATGCACACAGGACATGCATCAGGCCCTTCTTTCGTCAGCACTTAATCTAAATATTTCCCTTAGTGTTATTTCAAAGAATCGACTTCGAATGTCCGCTGCTTCCTCATAGGCAGAGGTCTACCGTCATTACATTAGTGGTGTCGACTGACTTGAATATTCAGTAGAGACAGGAATCTCTAATTCATGCCACACCTTTTCGTGATAGCTAACCCAGCAATAAACAGATCACCATTTTTCACTGTGCCCCGATTAACCGCTGTATTCGGTGACGCGCGCAACCTCCCGTGCGTCTTTGCATTTGTTGCTGTGTCTCTACTGAATTTAGCGTAATGCTTGGTGCTGCGTTTGCGTCCGTGTACGGCTCTGCGAACGCGTGGCTTATTTCAAAGGTCCGCCTGAGTCAGCTGCAGACCTGCGCCGTGGTATCGGGAGCTGCTTTTGGAGCAGTACTGCCGTCACTACTCGTCGGAAGGTACGTCTTGTTTTTCTTACGATCTGTTAGATTCGTTTAAACTAAATCCCGTTAAAGAAATGCATGACACAGTTCTTTGCAGTGTTAGGCCGCAGTGGCACCGTCGTCAGTCAATGAGCGAGATTCGTTAGGCATTCCGGTCGAGTTGTAACCAGTGAAAAACTTGGGTAAACTTAGGAAATAGACTCAGTGCATGTGCGAACGTGACCATTGCAAATAAAGCGATAATGACTGATAACTAAATAACTGATAATGTTAATAAACTAAAATTTACTAAATTACAGCAGTAGATTTAATCTATAATAATAAAATGGCGTAACGTTTGAACTTTGAAATACGCGTGTGCACATACTTTGACACACAAACAATGCTTTACGTCGAACTTACAAAGTACTATAAAAACACAGCTAGTACTGAAATAAGAAATCAATAAATGAAGGCGTTTTCGAGTATGTTTTATGTGGTAGTAATTCCCCTCCTCATAGGCTTCCACGAATTCGTAGACCTTAACAGACGTTGGCTTTCGAAGTTCTCCGAAAGAGCGGATAAATTGGCAATAGGATGTGTTGGCTCTAACTGGTAAGGCGTAGACAAAGCCGAAACGCTATTTCTTGGTCTTATATGCAACACGTGTTCTTCACAGGTGGATCGAGGAGCGTCCAGGCATCTTCCCGGTAGTCCCACTTGTGTCCGCCGGTCTTCTCGCCTGTGTCATGGTCGCAATGCTTTTGGCGGCACACGTGATCCCGAAGGATGGTGACCAGCTTGACGAAGAAAAGAGCTCCACGACGCAGCTGTCACACAAGAGCTCGAAATCGTCCGTCTACAGCTACTGGGCGTATGACTAAGGAGAGGAACAAGATTGCTAGCACGACGACATTTTGACCCGAGACTGGTAATCAAGCCTGATAATATGCGACTTAACAGAATTGGTTTCGAGTTTGTGTCTACGATAAAAATAGCCGAAGCTTGATCGTTCTTACTTGCAACGACAATGTGTATTACAATGCACTGCTCCGCTAAAAGAAATCGTCTTTGAAGCTGAAATATGCACGGACGCTCTGACTTCTACGCGTTCGAAATGTCCGTGGATCCCCGTCGGCCTCCACCGTGTAAGCTATGTACCGTAGGGGAGTCTGGTGGTGAGTACAAAAGACGCCGCAACGATTGCCATTGAAAAGTTCATACGGCCTCCGCCTTTGGTCGAGTATCATTGTAAAGTATTTAATCGACGGCGGTTTACGTTTAGAAGATGGAGCACTTTAAGCAGCAATGTTGACTAAATGTTGATTAGCTCCTAATGTTTGAGCATTGTAAATACGTGTGTAAAAAGAGTCACCTAACAAAGAGATTATCTATATTTAACGCATCATCGCTAGGTAGCTAGCCAGCTAGATAAATACAGAGATCGACAAATGGAGCGGCTCAATAAGTATTGCTCAAACCTGATGTATGTTTTCTACGAATGTTTAATCGTAGATAGGATGTTTTAACTGAAGTTTTCATTAGATCAAGAGGAGCCTGCAACCACATTCAGTTATAAACACCTTTCATGAGGTGAAGCTGTGGTTATTTGTGATTCAATTTTTCCACGCCACTTGCTTGTAATGATTCGGTGATCCACCTTAGCACTAAAACAATTATCGCATCCGATATGCCACTCTGAAGTGACAAGCTTGTATATTGCAACGAAACGGAATGTTAACGTTAAGTTGGCTTCTCCTTAGTGTTTGTTAGCCGTATGCCTTCAGGAGACTGTAGTATGTGTGCACGTCCACACGAACTTCAACTCTCAGCACTTAATCACAGGAAAAGTGTTAAAGCGTAATCGCAGTCATGTTTGCATCGTGTCGAAATGCGTGCTATTAAGGTTTACTTTTTTTGATGATTTGTTTATTTTTGAAACCAAATCGTTTATTAAAGCGTGGTAACGACACACTATTACAGCACTTATATAGTACTTTCTCTACTTCATAAATGTTTACATGGTATTCGTCTAAAAATGTATTTTTGTTTGTCTAGAGAAGACAAAGTTTTCAACGGTTTACTGGTCTCTCGGCGTTTCGGTTATAACTTCCTTAGCTGTGTCAGCTTATAAACGTGCGTATTTCGCGTGAGAGTTTGCGATTCACTTTGAAACGGTGACGATGAATAACCAATTTGTGTCAACTAATTAATCAGCACCTTTCACTAAATGCTTTTTTCATAGCAGTAGTTTGGCAAATAGCAAAAATTCTTATATTTTTTAAAACGTAGGCATAAGTCGTTGTTTTCCAAAGAGCATCCGATTATTGCCAATCGATAGCTATACCGCACATGCTCTTCTCAAGTGGTTCCTCGAAAATTCACGAGATGATCTTCAACTCCAACGGTTGCCCCTCAGCATGAGTCCGTACGTCGATTGTTGGAAAATAACATAATGTAAATGGATGTCATGCACCGCATCAATGAAACCTATGACGCGCAACTCTTACCACTTTAGCAGTTAGTTTTCCTTTACGCTGTTCACAGGTCAAGTAATAGGTGAGTAAAGTCTATGCTATATAAATTTAGGTGCATATGAATATATAGAATAATCAATCCTATGTGTACATATATATGATGGGAGACAGTACTTCGAGCAGGCGTATGCACGCCACTGTTGATACACCTATTAACCAACGAAAAATATGATGACGAATATATTAGCAGATGTTAAGAAAAATAATACTGAATAACGCAAAAACTATACACGTCTTTTTTTTTAAATAAATATCGAACAACTCCTTATTAAAATTGATTCCAAAATCGATCTTGTCGTTTTCACATTTACCAAGGCTATATATATATAAATATATATATATAAATATATATATATATATAGCACATCACTACGTGTACTTAGCGCCGTTATCCATAAAACACGTTCAGTGGTAATAAATATGGGAAACGGTAACGCGGCTAGTGAATATGACGCACGTTGTTGAGTTGTACGAGAGCTGTTGGTTGGTTAGAATTGGTTACTGTCGCCGGTTGTTTACTGGTAAAAAACATATCTTGAGAGAGAGGCGTATCTCCATATAACCGTTCGGGTCGACAGCTTCAGTACGAGTCGTGGCCGTCAAGCGGACCGGACAACAAGTCTGGCGAATTCACGCGTCACTGTCTACATGATACGAAAGTGGGTGAAATGAAAAACAAAGTTTCAAGGTTGCTGCTGCTACCCCTGCTGGTACAGTGCTTTAGATAACAATTGCGAGTCGAGTATTGACACCTGTCCTGGTTTAGCTATCAATCAGTGTACCGGTCCAACTTCCAACGAAAGAGACACAATATGCGAAATGACGTTTCCTATTAATCCATCTATTTCTATTTAATGTTTTAGCGTTCCGGTACCGCTTAGGTGGCCGAACGATTTGGAACGGAACGATGGGTGACATTGCGCTCAAGCCATAGCCAGCAATTACAACATGAACAACTGGGATTTACCATAAACAGTAATAAACATCATACAATTGACAGCTTGTCTGGAAAACGTAAATCTTTTTGATAATAGATCGTCTACTAGCTAAACGGTTCGTGGTTTGTTTGCAACAGAATTGAGCATCACAGTTTGTTTTATAACTGGAGAAACAATTAACAAACGAAACCGACTGATAGCAACATGAAAAATATACAAATTTATTACAAGCAAGACCGGTGGCATAATTTTGAATTTCTTTAAATCGTTACGCGCTTGCATTATATCTACCCGATTTTGGCGACAGATACAACGAATGACGAGTGTATAGTCGTTAGAAGCGCAAATCACTGCATTTTGCAAAGCTTGTTAGAAGGGCAGTACCTATGTGTGACTCAGTATACGCACGAATGCCAAAAAATGTGTTGTATGCGTGTTGTATATAACCATCACACAGATATCATACATTCTGTAACGTAACTTGAGTAAGTTTGCCATTTCCATAGACTAATGAAGTAAATGAACTTCGCTGGGCTCTCGTATAAATAGAATATCTTGCATTTCGAAATCGTATAATTGGACAAACCTATCGTGACAATTCGTTAAACCCTGACAGTGCATTTTCGCCTGCTTTCGAGGGATGCCAATGCTATGCCTCGGCTTAATATCAGTTACCTAAACTGAGTGAGTTCCAGGTGACATTTTAAATTAAATCGTAAGCGGTAATGCAATTGCGCTAATGAAAACAGCAGTTATGAGTATTTCGCAGAGTTATAAAGTTTCCCGGAGAAATGCGTGACATACGCAAATTGAACCATGAGTAAAGTTTTTTTTTTGCTTATGCTATTCTAAGTAATACAAAGCGCTAAGGCCAATGCTTCATTATATTTAGTTGAAATATGCTACCTAGTTTCTACAGTCAGATAGCGAACAGAAAAGCGATACATTTAAGACAGACCTTGGAGGCGTGCATGTCTCAACTAGGACAACAATCAATCATTTGTAAAAAAATTATTACATTAAATAGAATACAAAATGTTTAAAGTTAGCTCCCTAGAAGGCATCATTAAGTATTGATGAAACTCACACAGACGTCTTCTCAGTCATGTAAATAAGCTAACTAGCAAAACAAAATCTTGCTAATAAAAATATGAATTTGTGGCCCCCCGCGGTAAGGAAATCGACAGTGCTACTGCGGTCACATGCACTAATACAAGGTGATCTTAAATTCTTAACATTTTGTGTGGCACACACAGTCCGGGGGCTTTCGTCCAAA
Organism: Tropilaelaps mercedesae; assembly: GCA_002081605.1. Taxonomy (NCBI): domain Eukaryota; kingdom Metazoa; phylum Arthropoda; class Arachnida; order Mesostigmata; family Laelapidae; genus Tropilaelaps; species Tropilaelaps mercedesae. The sequence goes on from MNPL01000160.1 coordinate 27,957, forward strand.
GCAAAATATGTTCACTCTGCATTAGCATCTGCTTAGATAGCCTAGACAAGGACCGTCCTCTTCGGCGGCTTCTCTAAAGCAATAAGCAACGCTCGCATACGATTTAGGTCCTTCGACTCTCGTCGGATACACAGTGATTTGGCGATGCGACTCATTCGCTGCCAGCAGTTCGCGCTGTTGCTTTCCTGGAGGGCGTCAGCCTCCTCCTGCTTCTCGACGCGGCGAAGTTCGCGCCGTTGGGCGAGGTCAGCCTGCCATTGGGCGTACCTGAAAATCGTTTTTGCACTCGGTTGAGCTTGTCTGTTAAGAATATAGCGTCCTATTTCGTTACTATATTACGGCTACCACTCAACGATTAATAGCGCGTACTGACGCCTAATTGGTCGAAAGGAAGAATTCCTATGATATGTAAACGGCTGTCTTTCGTACGTGTAGGCTCGAAGTATGTTATTGAAATGGCAATCCCACGTTGTACTGAACTAACGCCGAAAATAAACGGTATATAGTTGTGTACTTATTCGGAGCATTCACTCGTTAGCACGATTCGGTGTTTATTCGCGGGTCCGATGACAATGCGAGTGTCAATGCGATCAGAAAAAAATCTTACCATTCCTGCTTATCTTTCTCGGCCTGTTTTTTGAGATTTTCAATGGCTCCTGCTTCGAGCTCGTCTTTGATTCGGAGTCTTTCCTCGAAATCCTTTTTCCACTGCTGCATAGTTTCGGACTCCTGACGCCGTCTTCGGATTCGAGGTCTGCCCTGTTCGGCGCGAGCTATGGCGCGACTAATCTCCTCTACGCTTGCCACTCTCTGAAGACTAATACTAGCTCGAGGACCGGCATCACCAGTAACTGTAGCTAAATACGATTTTTGAATCTCTTGTTCATCGGCTTGTTTTACGTTCGGGTCGATAGACACGGCGGAACTGTGGTCTGCGGCGACAGTGCCTGGAACCGAATCGGAGCTATGGTCCTTCGGCTCGCTAGTGGCCTGAAAATCAAGGTAATGTTTAGGAGATGGCAAAAAGCAATATAAGCTTATTTAGTTTACCTATTTGCCGTTCTTCTAATGACTTACAAATCTTCTATCGACGATTGGATCTCAAGCGACACCCACTAATCGCGACCTTCTATTTGGAACCACCTGTTAAGACGACTTCGACAAAGCCTTTGACTGTGAAATATCTTTGATTAGAGGTACGTTGAAAAGATGCAATATATCATCTATATGATGCAATGTGTACACATGCGTTATTATTTCTGGAATGGGATGTAAACATATATTGAGAATTCCGTTTTGCTAACTTGCTATGGGTAATCTTTCGATTTAATTTATAACTATACCATACGGAATTATGTCCTTGCATTGAAGTCAGTACACCAAAAGATGGAGCCTCGGCCTCTCCGTTATTATTATGTAGTGCATTGAATGAAATCAAGACTTCTCGTCGAATCTATTCAGTCTTTCAGCTCCTTCAAGGCCTTTGGCCTGGAAGGATTTTCGAGTTGTTCGAGTTCGGGGATCCCGAAACCTGTGACGACGCGGATGCGGCAAATCGTAGAGGCTTGCTCGTGGGTATATCGAGGCTCAAACATCGTCCAGCTGATGATACCCTACGTTATTGTGTATATCAACAGTCAGATATATTACTTCGCTAGCGCCTTGATAAGGCTCGTCTTTTTAAAAAATGACCCCCAATCATATTTAGTGTCCACTGTATTGTTTTCGTATTATTTCGCATATTATTATCGCTTTCGTGAGACAGACGCTATAGATGTAAGCTTGCGACGAAGTGGATCGAATCCGCAGACCTCTGAGTCTACTCCAATAGCGAAGCGCGCATAAATGTACCTAGGCACCAGGCTTGACTTTAAGTTGCATTAAAACTATCTACTCTATATCTGTTACATAAGGTAGCTCTGACGACAAAAGACACGTAATTGTGCTTACTATTTCATTTCGTTTAAACGGGGATATGCCACATGCATGATATCCGGACGTAGCACTTTTCAGAGCATATTCCAGATTTCTCCAATATCATCGCTTCCAAAACGATAATCAAGACGCTAAACAACATTAATGGCTCTAATAAGGAAAATGTAAAGGGACTACGGAAGTATGTTGTGTAACTTAAGTATGTGAGGGAAGTATTTTGAGGTCATAACCAATTTTGAAATAGACTCATGTCAAACCATCTTGATCTTATTCTGTTGTAGAGAGCAATGCATACTGACATTCGGTAAGAACTAAGAAAAATATAACGATTTTCATCATTCAGTTTTGCAATTCATACGAGACAAAACTGGAGAAGATCCTAAAGTACGTGCTAGGACAAAAATGTCAGCATATTGTTTAGTACACGGTCTGCTAAATAAAAAAAAAAGCAGAAGAAAGTATCTTTTTGGCTGATTTCGACCTTCAAAAATAGTGCGAGTACCGTCATGAAACAGACTAGTTAGCTCCAACCTGCAATGCATAATTTTTCTAAATTTGAAAATCTTTCACTGAGATCAAATGCCTCACCTCCAGCTCTCGGGTTGGGAGCTTATCGGCCCACTGTTGACGAGCCTCAGCCTCGCTTGTGCTTTCTTGTCCAACGTCATTACTCTCATCAACATTTCCCGCAAATTGCCTCAACATTTCCTCCTCCTTTTCTATAAATTCACTTATCACAAAATTCGGCTCCATTGTTGATGCGTCGGCCATTGTGAGCAAACTATTCTACTTTATATAGCACGCACAATCGCGGAAACTCTCACATATATTCGCAGGCTAGTGCAGGTGATTATCACAACTTGTGTGAGCCTTAAAACCTTTGTTTAAGAACACCAACAATTAATAAACAACTGGTTGTTCTCGTCGGTTGAATCCCGATTTTACCTTTCAGAAAACATCCAACCTATCCTGACCGCTAAAGCATGCGTAGCATTAAGGGAGTTATTTCTCCTTGGTCAGCTATCACAACATAAGGCAAATGCCCATCGAATTCAATGAGTTGTCGCTCCGGCGCTCATGGACTATAGAAGGGACAGGCTGAATGTGTTAACACAGCGGAGAGCCGGCTGACGATGATGTTTCTCTTGTTGGTAAGACCTGTCGTACGTAGACGCACCGTCTCGTTGTACCTCCAGAGTGGCTTCGATATTGGTGATTAGCTCTGTCGCTTGCTAAGTGTACAGAGCCTCTCCGTCGTCGGATGCCGTGAAAGGACTCGGGGGAGCGCAAAAGGAAGCCAGATCACCGTCGAAATGCCAATCGAAATGGCAGCAGTTTGCCACGCTTCTCAAGAACGGACCGAATATTCTCTCAGGCTTTCGGTAGGGCCAGTTTCGAGATCTGATGCTTACAAAGAGTAGTGGTCGTATAAGGAGGCGTTCTGTCCAGCGAGAGCTACAGATTGGGAGCGATTTCGCGCGTCTGGCGAAATGGAATAACGCGAAACCGACCAAGCTAAACTAAGCTTCGGGAGGCGATGGATAAGGCGTTTCACAAACGGATATCGCCTTATGGTGTGGGTCTGCCGATTCGTTCCTTAGCAGCAATGAGTGTAAGGACTATTCGACGGGTCGACAAACTTGGTATGAGTGTGCGTGCGTGCAGGTCGAGGGTGATTTGCCTGATCCCTGAGAAATTTTTGCAAACAAAGCAGACATAAAAGAGAAAGAAGTAAAATAAGAACTGTGGAAATATCTGATCGAGAACGAATAATTTCAAAATTAAGGGAATGGCCGTAATAAGAAAATGAGGAGAATTATTCTATGATTCTTTTTTTCTTTTCAGCAACCGATTTTTATTATAATGACATGTCTTGTAGGGTTTTCCGTCTATCTTCAGTTCTTATAGTTGTGTGGTTACCTAGTGACACGATGGGCCGCTATGCAACTAGCGCAGATTATATATATGTATGTATATATATATATATATATATATATATATATATATAT
>MNPL01000161.1:0-12240 GCA_002081605.1 Tropilaelaps mercedesae
ATATATATATATATATATATATATATATCATTCAGCATAACTCAAAGCACCTGATGTCACTGTGAAACGCAATTTTGAACACCGTCCTAATTGTGTAGGTTAACTGACATGCAAGTAAAGGTAGTGGTAAAAGCCCAGTATATGCTTAGCAACGGTTGCCGTCAATTAAAAAGGGACTGGTTGCGGTTCCACTATAAGGAGAAATGCTACTGTGGCAAGAATAGTTACTATCAGCACTAACGAAGAACTGACCGCTGACGATGTCGACGGTGACGTGGCGGTCACCATCGTATCGGTAACCAACATGCTGCTTGTAACCCAGCTGTTTGAATGACAAACTACATCAGTTATAACCCCACCACTGCTATTCGCATGTTGTAGCTTTGTCTAGCACGGCATGTAGCAACTTAAATCCAACCAGGCGAAACGAACTAACTCTATAGGATCTCAGATCATGATAGCCCGAAGATGAGAAATTACCTACGGTGATGATGATGAGGGTGCCGATGATTATAATAACGATTCATCTTATTGTGAGCTTGAGATGCGGCCTACTTATTGCGTCAGGCTCTTCCGCTGTACGAAAAACATGGCAGGGCCCCTTATAGTAGTTCTATTCGGCGAATCCTAATGAGTAACAGGTGTTAGCTTCATTGGACAGAAAGACTTGAGCATCAGATTATAACTATGGAATGTTGAGATGGCATTTTGTTCTTAGTCCTCGTACTGACCGAAAATGGGAGAAGGGGAGAAGCCGATTCTACAGTTTAATTTCACTGATGTTATGCTGAAAACTACTGTTAAAACACACTCTGAAACCACATTCAGTTGGTGAAGCGTATGAAGTTCCACGTTAGATGGAGGCTGGCGCTTCGACGAATTCTCTCTGAATGCGATATGCTGACTTCTTGAGACCTTGTGTACTGTATGGGTACATGTGTTTTCCGGCAGTGTAAAGGCTTTGAACTCCTTGATAGGTCTAGAGTTCAGCTGGTGATCAGAGTTAGGGCTGATGACGGGTTCTAATTATACGGATAGTATCTGTTCTTTATTTCCTCTGACGGTTAGCGCATAATGATGTTTGCCATCTCGTGCATTATCGTGTTCAACCGTTTACGCTGATCTTGGTCGCATCAAATTAGAGCAGTCATCGGAGCCTGCGCTTCCATTGGCGAACTGCTTCTTGCTAGACGAGGTGGGTTGGTCTAGCGTAGACCCGGACAGCGGACACTGCTACAACGAGTTGAGTGCTACGTGTTCGATGACATTATACAGCCACCATGCTGCTGTGGTGAGGCTTTCTTTATAAGTTCATATATTGTACAATAGAAGTAATTGTGGTTCTTGCAGCTTATCATTATTTCTTTTCTTCGGTTTTTGTTCGACTCAGCTATCAATTTCTTCCTCTCCTTCTATTAAACCAAACACTGGGAGCTTGGGTGCACCAGTGCACGTCATCGGTTGTTTTGGTGCAACGTTATTGTCTAATGACGTTCAGCCCATAGCCAACGAAGTACCGAGGCTAAGCAACGAATTGCGGCTCTTTGTGGCTGTTGTGGTCTCCTGTGGCTTGTATGGATGCGCTGTCAGCTAAAGTAATGGTACGCCATGCGATTTGGCGCAGCCTCTACCCTGGTGCGGCTAATAGACGCCGTTGGTTGAAGTCGCCCGGTACATTGAACCCTGTCTTCTGGTGACGCGATCCGCGGTTGATCTCGCGATACAGGATTTACCGCAAACTACTGCCTGTTCATTACAGACTATACGCATAGGCGCATATGTCGCGATATGCTTTACATTGAACAGATCTAGGCGTTTGCAGTATGATTACAGCTGTTTTCATACTGTGTGTATATATATATAATCTATAATGACAATATGGCCAATTAGCCCAGCACGTGGACCTCGCCGGATGCGGCGCCGGCTACTGCCGTTGTGTTTAGAACTGTCACTACTTGCAACGCGGTTGAGGTCAATGAGGACATAGGAGAATGGAAAACAAACATAGCACGTTCTCCTGCGTCCTTGTATCTAAATTCTATACCGAAATCAATAAAAGCGGTTCTAAATAGACCTACACTTGCTAAAGTATGGCTCACATTTGATAGATTGACGCAAAACTAGTGGATTCTTTGTTTTTAGTGTGTAAAAAAAGGTATGGCGAAAACTACATAGTAGCCCAGAGGGTGCTTTATTAGGGCGCTTATTTGTAGCGTGGACGATAGCAGATTGGAACATTTTCTGGCTTCTTCGTTTGAACTGCATCCAAATAAGTTGTTTACGGGGTTGACGTGTCTTGCCAGGCTGGTTAGGTTTGATGCAAAGGGTTTTTCAGTACAGAGAGGACAAGGACAAACAGGATTTTTACAGACACCTTTAATAATCTGGCCCGTGCGATAGCCTAGGACACCTGTTTCTAGCGTTCTATTCAGCCCTACCAAGATGGTATCTGCTCATTCGACGCCCCTTTTAGCAAACACATCATTTTTTATAAGTTGTCTACCACAGGCAATTGAGGGTTGTGTCCGGTGTCGATACAATTCATTGCAACACTAACATTTTTAACACAAAGAAAATGTAGCATATAGAATTCAGTGAAGCCTAGTTTATTCACCCATGACCTTGCACAAGATAAATGTTTGTCGCTGATTAGCAACCGTTGACATTGCATTGCTACTGACCCGTATCAAGGCCCTAGTTGTTGAGATATTCACAATATATGTAATTGGATATAACTTGTTAGCGCCAAAATTATGAATGGGGTGTGGATCCATCGAAAACGCCAGGCATTCTTCGGTTTTTCTAGGCGTTGAATTGCAGCAGCAACGCTTCTTATATTTCTAAGATATGTCACATAGAGAAGTTCGTTTTCTCGGTTAAGCCGCTTTCGGCAGAGCTTTACCCGGACTAGTTATTACTTGTTTTTTAGTCAAAACTTGCACGTCTAGACACCGTCTGTTAACTTGTTTGACCTCTTGGAAGCACTAATAAACTTAACGTGAATAAATCAAAATCTCGAAAATAAAGCAATGATTATGCGATGCCGCAGACATGCTTGCGATTGTACAAAATACAACGAGCAACGTTAGCAGCGGAAATCTGAGAGCGCAATAATCAGAGTTACTACCTCAGAGCTATCATCGCTTATATTTTAAGCAGCTGGTGGGAGATCACAGCGGAAAGTGGCTAACGTCGCTGCAATGTCTAAATATTTTTCCGGTTGGTAATGGAGACATAAAAGGGGCATTTGGCAAGAAAAAGTTAGTGACTTACGCTTCAGTGAAGAATGCATATCATTTAAACTTAACACTATGGTTACCTCCCAACGTTGATTTCAACTAACCCAACTAACCTTAGTTAATATTTTTAATATATTACGATCATGACTTGTGCCTCTGGGTATATATATATACAGATATAATCACATACTAAGATGACTCGGTCTAGCCCTTCTTTGGTATTTTCTCCGTAATATTTTAGATGCTCCGTGGTGCGGTCATTGCAAGGCACTAGCTCCTGAGTACGCTAAAGCCGCTACGGATCTTGCCGAGGAGAAGTCCGAGCTCAAACTAGCAAAGGTCGATGCTACCGAGCAAAAGGATCTCGGCGAACAGTTCCAGGTGAGACCTACTGCGAACGTATTTTTTTCGGAATTGTAGTGTTTCTACTAAGCATTTCATATTATGTATTATATTTTCTTTAATCTGAGACTGACTTTTACATGTACATATCTGTATAGTGAGACAGTAATGCACATTATATTGTCGATTGTTGTACATGAAGATTCATAGCTAGTTGCTAGGTATGAATTTTGTTCAATCATAGCTAGCAACAAGATTTGTACAACGGAACATTTTATTTACCCGCTTTACAGGTAGGCGGCTACCCCACCTTGAAACTCTTCCGAGAGGGCAAGCCCATTGATTACAATGGAGGCCGCACTGCTTCTGAAATCATCAGTTGGTTGAAGAAAAAGACTGGCCCGCCAGCCAACGACGTCAAAACTGCCGTAGACATTAATATGCTCAAGGAGGCGAATGACGTCCTCGTCATCGGGTTATTCAAGGACCAAGAATGTGAGCCTGCTAAGATTTTCCTTCAGGTTGCACTCGAATATGATGACCTACCGTTTTTCGTTTCATCAGAAGATGAAGTCTTTACCGCTGTCGAGGGTAACGATGGCCAGGTTGTCCTGCTGAAGAAGTTTGATGAGGGTCGCAATGTACTTAAGAAGGTTGAGACCGTCGAAGACACTAAGAAGTTCATTTTCTCCAACTCGTTGCCCTTAGTCATTGAATTCACGCACGAGTCTGCGTCCAAGATTTTCGGAGGGGAGGTCAAGAATCATAACCTCTTGTTCTTGAGTAAAAAGGCAGACAATTACGATGAGGCTTTTGCGAAGTTCCGCAAAGCTGCCGAGCAGTTCAAGAGCAAGGTAATTTTTGTGACCATCGATACTGAAAACTCGGACCACGGTCGCATTTTGGATTTCTTTGGCGTAAAGAAGGCTGATAAACCTCAGATGCGTATGATCAGACTGGAAGACGAAATGGCTAAGTTTAAGCCTCAAGATGAGACAAACCTCGACTCGGACGTTGTGGCAGAATTCGTACAGGGTGTCCTCGATGGCACTGTGAAACAGCATCTGCTTTCGCAGGATCTGCCTGAGGATTGGAATGAGAAGCCCGTTAAGGTTCTGGTGTCGAGCAACTTCGATGAGATTGCCATGGATGCTAACAAAGACGTCTTGGTCGAATTTTATGCTCCTTGGTGTGGACACTGTAAACAATTGGCCCCGATCTACGACGAACTTGCTGAGGCATTGAAGGATCGTAACGACGTTGTTGTTGCCAAGATGGATGCAACCGCCAACGAACTGGAACACACTAAGATCAATTCGTTCCCCACACTTAAGCTGTACAAGAAGGGCACTAACGAGATCATCGAGTTTGTCGGTGAACGTACCCTCGCAGGCATGAAGAAATTCATTGAGTCTGGTGGTGAATATGGTCGATCGCCATCTGAAGAATTTAAGGAGGATGAGGAGAATATTGAAGATGATGAGCATGGTCCCCGTGATGAGCTTTAATTGTCCTCAATCGACTGTTAATTCGTCATAGGAAAACGAACTAATAGAGCTGTAACTTAAAGAAAACCATAGTACCCAACAGGCACGTGACGACGACATTTCTCCTCTATACGAAAAAGAGTGTGAGAGCGAAAGCGAGAGCGAAAGAGACCGTAGTTATATGGTTACGATGATGATGATGGTGGTGATTAATGACAACATTTAAGAACGTTCAAGGACACTCACTGACCCCTTCGGAAAGTCTTAGCGGGGTTTAGTTACCTAACGAAACATAAGGAAAAAGGGAGTAAGAAGGAACGAAAGCTATCATCCTCTCTCCGGGATTCATTTCTGCAAATAGGGATATTTTATCAGCAGGGCAGGGAAACTGTCATTGATATGTATAATGACAACTGATTATGACAGTTAAACTAGGAAGCGATCAACACCAGCCCGCTAATAAAATAGTGATCTTCAAGGATTTTGAGATGGGAAAGGCGACCGGAATCTACCCATGAACTCCCACCTTAAGACAGAGAAGGCGCACATGTTTATTTATTTTTAAGAAGATAACTAACCGTATTCGGTAGCGCTTCTCACGGGAGACACATTTGAATTGAGGGTGAATTAAATAAAAAAAACATTGGATGTAAATAAATTCTAACAGAATCGTTACTTTTGATATAATTTTAGCCTTCTAATTTATCGAGGTAAATGCTGGCAATGTAAACCCTCTCTAAATAAGCACCCGAAAATACCATATGGTAAAGCACCACAGAAATAACTATGTAGTGGACTGTCTTTCATATTGTATCTGCTGGTTCTAAGTAAACTGTATGTCTTCATTTTAAACAAAAATACTGACGATGGAGACTATGCCGCGGAGATGTACATTTATCAGTATCGTTTGCGAGAAATCTTTTAGGTTTTTCTGTTTTGTGTTGCGCTGAGCGAAAAGTCTGTCAGGCTTTTTTGTTTTGTGTTAAGCTGACAAAAGCACGTTTTTTTTTGTCATACGTAGCTATCAGGTGTCCAAAAGTGATCATTGACATGAGGAGTAAATTGCAAAAATTGGCAGATTCATTTTTAGCTCGTGTAGCAGCGGAGTTATCAGTGATCTGGGAACATCTGCGTAATACGTTTCGTATGAATATGAAAAACTAAAGCACATTATTCGTATATATTCGTATGCTCATGTCTTTTGCGCCGCCGTAGGTTTCGTGGGAAAATGCTGAATTTGGTCTAGGAGTATAAACAGTTACGTGGATCTTATTGCCAAAGATTCAAATTTTATTTCACAAGCGTATACTTCTGGAGAAGCATACCTCATAAAGGTTTTTCAGTAGACGGTCAATGATACTTACCTTCCTCTTTTTATTTACCTAAAAGTTATCAACAATTCAAGTCTGCAGGGTTAATCTCAAAAAGTTGTAACAAGACACGATAAATTAAAAATCTATAAGGTCGTGCGTTTCTCAACAATTGACCCATTGCTGGAGAATATAGTTCCTGTCTAGAATATCCACCTTTCGTTAAGTTCAGGCATTATATACACGACGGATGTGATTAAATGTATCACTTTTCGTATCTGCTGTTAAGATAAAAAGGAACGAGCTTTTTGAGCTGCACGAATTAGTTAATTTTATTTAATAAAATGTTGGATTTACGAATGCTTACTAACCGTATGTGATTAGAACAATGTGAGTTTGTAAACAAAAGGGTCGTGTAGTCGAGCTTTCAAAATCTGCTTATATTTGGCGAAATCGAAGATCGATCGGTTCAAAACCGGACGTATGTTGCGCGAACCAATCTAAATAACTCCAGCGGCGCAGCTGGCCTAGGGAGTGTCTGAAAGAGCTATTCATTTTTAGTAGTGAGATTGAATTACTATTCGGTTAGACTGAGGTAGGCATAAGCTGCCAATTTTGCGACAGAGAATTGAAGTCGATGTTTACGTATGTCTAAGATTTAAAAGGAAGCAAATGTCTACGTCATTTTTAGCACTTACATTGTGGCGGTAATCATTTGTTTACTGAGAACACGTCAGTGTTCATTCGGAATTCTATCATGAAAATGTTTAGAATTTATATTTATTTAGAGATCATTTTGATTCTAAAATTTGGTGTTCTTACCTGAGTTGCTTGTTCTTTCTATAATCAGTTTGCATTTCTTCTTTCGATGGCAACCGGATGTCCTGTAAGAGAACCCCAACGAAATATTGGACCCAAAAATAGCAGGCAATACAACCTCATTTAGTTGTTCAATCAATCAATCTATAAACATTTTTAGAGGCTACAGGATATACAATTCTTTTTATTGACGTGGGAAACAAAAGGCCATGTAATTACTAGGTGCCTTTGTGCCCTACGTATCAGTGTAATGACTTTTCAACGAGAAGAGTTTGCGTCGCGCTACAAGAACGGCCCCGGTAAGGAGAGATCCCTTACTTAGCTCCACGCTAATCGTTGTGCCGGTCGTCTGCGGATGCACAAGCACGGATTGGAGGTTTCAGTTCCCCAGGATCCATATGTCCGTCAACGGGCTGCACTGCTACACTTGTTAACCGTACGTCTGTTTTTATCAATTCGAATAATCATCACATTTTTCCGTTACATTAATTTTTCTAAAAAACTTTGGTCTTGAAAATCTATGATTTAAATGATTTATAGAGCAATCTTGAGCAGCACAAAGTATATCACCTTGACAATATATATATACATATATATATATAGCCGTGTTCACATTGCTTGCCGTATGTACTACCCCAAAAAACAGAACAGATAACCTGACATAATTTCCTTGCTAGATGAGTCTCAAATAAGCGCTACCTAATATTTGAATACTGTAGATGGGACCAATTCAAAGCAAAGGGTTGGGTGATTGATGTAAATTATGTGTTTAAAAAGCGGCTCCACGGTTGCTACATCAGTGTCCTTCCGAAGATCTGAACTAATCAATCTAAGCCTGTGGCCTGTACGTTCTATCTTGATGAGAAAAAATGCTGGTGACTAGCTCGAGGCGTTCCGTAACGATAGAGCGTGCGGTGGCACGCTTCGTTAGACGATATAGACTGAATGTGTTTGACTTGGTCTGTCCAGCTGCCGATACGAGGAGTTTCCTTCGTTGAGATCGGATGAAATCGCACGAAACAATTTCCAAGATTTTCTAGCTACCTCAGTCTGAATTACTGCGATACTGGTGATTCCAGTATCTGCGTACCAAATATAAAAGAAAAACATCTAAATAAGCTAAACGGTTGAATAAGGCGATTTTTCTTGAGGCCCACTTAAACTGACTCTTTCAGGGTTTCCGTCCATTAGATAGTATTGCTTTGAGCAGAACTTAAGAAATGCTACGTCGCAGAAATACGCGCTGTAGCAGACTCTTAGCTTGCTAGATGGTACATATAATGACTTGGTTACATTAAAATATTGACGATTTTCTGTTTTGCGTACAGACTGCGTACGGAACATTTTCTCGATCCGATAGCGTGTGTAGAAGAGCCCTCTCGCTTTCAACTCGTTCTACCTAGTTCAAAATTTTTAGGAAAAACGGGGGCATAATGGTACCTACCGCTCAGCAAGATAAAACATCAAACCATACTTATCTAGCTAGCAATATCTAAATCTAACAGTCCTGCTCCAATGACGAGCACTTGCTGGCCTGTAAATATTTCACGTGTGATTGTGCGAAACTGAGCCCATGAAATATTCGATTAAGCCTTCAATACGTGGGATATTTGGTACACTAAAACGACCCGCGCATGCCATGACAGCATCAAACGTGTGGTTATAGATTCTCCTTTTTATCGACTGTTGGACGTCAACGCTCCAACGTTGGTTGTCCAGTGGATCGATCTTTCTTACTTTGTACCCAAACTGACTCGACCTTTTCAAGCTCATTAGCGGCAGAATATTCGTCAAGGTATTCGAGAACGGCAGTCCGATGAACGAAGCCCGTCAGCTCGGCCTTAGACGGAAGACCAAGAAATACCATGTCGCGGTAGCAACTGAAGTGTACCCGTTCACCCAGTTCATTCGTGACGCTTTCACGATAGATCCAGGTTCCGCATATACGCGCTTACCATGCTTCTTCATATGATGACCTAAATAGAGGCCAGCTTGAGGGAATACTGTGTTAGATTTCAATAAAGTTTTTTTTGGCAACTGAGCTAACGTTAAACATTATTAAACAATGTTAAACATTGAGAAACGTAGTTTTAAATGTGTTTTAACTATATCACACGTGTAATATTCTGCCTAAGGGAACCAATAAATTACATGCGGACTCCTCATGATTTTGGTACGATTTTTGTAAAAACTACAAAGACGGTACATACAGCTCATTAACCATCCGCAAAAACTAGTTTCAACAAACATGGATCTTCCAGAAAAAGATCGTGGTGCTGAAGCCCTTCTAAGAGGCGTCGCCTTCTGTTCTTAAGATCTCTCCACTGATTGTACTTCAGGATAGCCCAGAGCAACCAAAACACATACCATCGAATCGCCCTTCAAATTTGACATGGGTTTGCCATATTCTTAAAAATATAATAATTAAAGGGAAAATTAGAAGGGACGAAGGTTTACAACGATTATAAATGCTTTGTTCTGCCATCTATGCACAGACAATGCCTTCATTTATGAAATACGGCGTTGATGAAAATTTACGCCACATTCGATCATACGGCAATACGTTCATATTGGGAAGTGTTGCTTAATAACTGCAAAGTGAGAGAAATTCTTGGACAAACTTTGAATTTGTTTCTGCCTATGTATGCATGTGATGTCCAATGTGTACGATAACCTAATCATTTTTTGAGAAAATCAGAAAGGTTACAGGTTACCCTGATCGCTTTGCGTCTTGCTAGATTCAGAAGGAGACTGCCCAGGAATTGAAGAGCTTTTTAATAGCTATAGGCAAGTCATGTGTCCTAAACAAAAGCACTATGTCGTCAAAAATCTAAGTTAGAATTGTAGTTCCGTTTCTATTTTAGTGACAGCAAATCTTTGTCATTACTGAATACGATCGCAGATTCTAAATAAAAATTAAAGCGAACATGCAGTACGATTTAGAGACGATACGAATCTCTAGTGCGAGAAAGATGACAATATTCGTTCTGAATCATAATTAAATGGTTATTACTATCTATCAATCAATTCATGTCATGATCACGCCGTGATATCCTCTCCAGTTGTTTGTATAAAGTATTAATTTTTCCGCGCGTCTTCCGCATTCGTTATCCTATTACAGAAAACGACAACGCTAGTTAGAATCGTGAGGTCCCATCACAATTGGAACGAAATACACATAAGCGGCCCGTTGTTATAGACGGGCCCCTTCGACCCTTTCCGCCTTCGAATGGCGCAGAAGCTCTTGCAGAGAAGCATATGCGTGAGACGACATACATTCGAGAAGCGGTCGCACGAAGATCTCACCCTAACAAAAAAAAAAAGGCAAGTGTAGTTGGGATTAGGCTAACACATAAGTATCACCAACAGGCCGTGACTCCGTATATACTACTCGCTTATTCATTGAATGCGTTCATCTCGTACGCGATGGCATGTGTATTTTCTGTTACGCTCGGAAAAACTTGTACACCCTCAATAAATTGGCAGAATTTGCGCGAAACGACAATATTACCGACAGACAAAGCGAGAACGATGTGAGTCAGGAATCTGGAAAGGAGGATCGTCAGAGAAGACGAGGTCAAAAGGAAGGGAGTGGCCCTCTTCAGCGTGCTACTGTTCTTCAGTGAATCTGTTCATCACACGGCCACCCGCTGATCATGCGAAATCGGGCATAGGCTGACCAAAGGGTGAGTGAGCACTGGCCGTGTTGTGTGACAGTTGGTATTTCCCACGGAAGTGCAACTGAGGTAGAAAAATATTAAGTTGACGGCGGGGTAACGACAGATTTTGTGTTCTGTTTTTGGCACAACTTTTGTTTTTGATATTCGCGCTCTGCATTTTTCATTGCCGGAAGTAACGGCCAATGAGTTTGGTCGCAACAGAAGTTGAGGACCCAGAAGAACCCAACATAGATTGTTCTGGTTTCGCCGAGAAAAGTTAGAGAACTAGCAGAGACCAGAATCCTCATCGATAAAGTTCGCCACACTTTGAATTGCGCTCACTTCTACCGAAACGACCAAATCGAGTGGCAGAAAGGCCAGAGGTAGCAGCGCACTGTAAAAAATATCGCGCGGTACACCTGTCCAGCTTGCCGACGATACTGCGCAGGGAGCAACCTATAACGCGGCCCACTTAACCGTATCCAAAGATTTAACGTCAAGACGCCCACGGAATTTAGATTGTAATTTGGTGATAAAATATCAAACAGAATTGCACTAATGTCAGATTGCTGGATACTGTGGATTTGACAATCTCATGGATCCTACAAAACTCGGAGACTGCAAAATACAACAGGTCTGAATACAGCACTTATGACAGGTTTCGCACTGCTCTGAGTACCGGCCTGTCTACGGATCATTATTGCCTTTCAGCCTGTTTCTTCGCTCAACTAACTAGAGCCACAAGAATAGGATGTTCCACTTCAACGACTTCCAAACTTGACTACCTGAAAGTCTATGCGCGCCTAATCATTATCACTCCACGGCAACAAAATGACGCACCTGTGCAACGCGGACAACCGTAACGGTTTCTTACGCGGTGTTTATCTAATTATGTCGATACAATTTGCCATAATCATGTTGAGTGCCCTCTTCGCGTTGTTGAATCGTGGCTTACGCACGTCACTCCAAAATAACATTGAGGTGTTCATCATGATGTCAGTTTCCCTCCTTGTAATTGTGGCTATTGGAACATGTTTCATGCTGCACCGCCGTGTTCCATGGAATGCTCCGATGCTGGGAGTATTTACCGTTGGCTATTGTCTATTGATGGCGACAATTTCAGCTGCTTCTGAATCGTACGGAGCCGTGTTTGTTTTCGGAACACTGGCCGCTCTCTGTCTCCTTATCGCTCTGATTAGTTGCGTGAAAGAGTGGAATCCCCTGAGTACGTAAACATCTTTTGTATAATATCATGGATATACCCCTGCTGCTTTTAAGAATTAAAATCGTATTCATGCAATATATGTTCTGTTGCATCCACGACTGATACGCTATTTAGTATACATATATACATATATATATATATATATATATATATATATAT
>MNPL01000162.1:0-44332 GCA_002081605.1 Tropilaelaps mercedesae
GCGGTCGGTTGGCCGATACAGATCACGTTGGCGCCACGCAGTCCCGTGTGAGATTGCGTCGCGCCGCGTTCCGCTTCGCGTACTTCGAGTGTCGTCGAAGCTGTGGAACCGTTCCACTTTGTCGCGGCTAGATGGCCGTCCGACAGTTCAACCTTTGCCGTAGGGAGGGTGAGATGACCGTGGCCGTCTGACGATGTTTTTCGGGTTTGTTTTCGTTAGAAACGCAAGCCGATAAGCAGGGCGGGAAATAATCTGTTTTTATCCGACCTTTTGTTGTTCTTCTTCTTCTCTGTCCCCTTTTTTCATCGAGCAGGTCGGGCACCGCTTCGATTAAGGCCCAATAGGAACGCTTGTGGATGCATACCGTATACACATTCGGTCCTGATTTTCTTTATTTCTTGATTTTCTGGTTTCTCTTGATTTGCAATTGTTGCAGAATCGTTACTGTATCACTAATGTATTCACATAATGAATTTTATATAAAAGTATGAATATTATATGCATTTTTATTAACTTATTATTAGTGAAGTATAATATACACATGTTCACCTAAGTTTTCTGGAGGACGAATATCTGTTTGTGAGGCGCCTTTCATTGCAATGTGAGAACGAATCTTTTTTCGCTATTAAATAGATATGAATAGTTTATTGTAGAAACAGTTTTACAGCTCGGCATTTAGCTATGAACGTCCTGCCTTTTTAAAGCGAAAATTTTACGTGCAAACGCTATCGCTATAAGGTTAGTAGCGCAGAGCTGAGCTAATGTCTTATCGCTTTTCGAGCATTACCGCAGTTTTTTTGTTTATCTACGGAAGTACTTTCGTGAACATGCTAACAAGTGAATGAATATAGTTAGAATAGTCCACGACGATATAAGCCATTCGACGTGTAGGTTTACCTGGTTAGAAACCTGTATAATCGGGCCTGAAACACTCTCGATTGTTAAAATGAGAAACTTCGAACTTCGTACATGATTGTCCGTCCGATTAGATTCTTATCGATGCATACGAGAACCAATACGAGAACGGTAACCGATAACTGCGCGACACCCGGTAACGTGTTCGGGTTCGATCAGGGTCCGAAATGTAGTTCGTGGAGATGGGGTCGATTCGACGCGAGTGCGAGTTTTTGTACTCGGACCGGTCTAGCAGCGCGTTGATCTCAAAGGCACGACACGGAGATGCTTGCAGACTTTCTTTCGCCTTATTCTCTGAGTACAATGAAATTATGTGAATCTCCATATCCATTTACCGACCAGCGACCTACTTGCTGCACAGCCAGAAGACCGAGAGTCACGTGATGTTTACACGAGCTTCTTCAAAATGCCTTCACGTTGCATATGTATAATAAACAAAAATAGAAAAAAAAAGCAAACCACGTCCACCTGCAGATAAACGCGCATGCGAGCGGTTATCAATATTCGCAGAAGAGCCATATCTTCACTCTATCGAACCACTGGATGACACCATCACATGCCAGACAGCGCAGAGCGACACATATCAGGTGTATGGCTCTTTACCCGGCAATATCGTCGCGTCATATCAGCGTCTTCTGTCCGACGTCAGTGCAAATCACCACCACCACCTCTCCATGGCTGTCTTTTCCCCATCGAGCCGGATTGACCATCCGTCGTCCACAGCAATGGCCGAGCATTGTCGTTCTATGGCTAACTATCGTCGTGAAGTAATGCGACGTCCTCATTTTCAGCGGCTTCTGCCGTAGAAACTTCGTTCAATCAGCATAGAGAAGGCCGTTCTGGAGTGTCACAAACGACGTCGACAATGTCTGAACTCAGGAAGACGCTTTCATCTCGTCCAATTTCCCGGCATGGGTCTAACAGGTGTCACGTGTACGCTAACGTTAATTCGACGATGTCGAATTCGGTGATGTCACTTCTGTTTGGCGCAGCTGAACCGGAGAGGAAAGCTTTACAATGCTATATGGTCATATGACGTGGGCCCTGGAAATAGAAAGGCAAGCCAGCGGCGGCGTTTGAGGTCTGCAAAGGCGGCTATAATAAACGTCAATGCTAAATGTCTTCAGAGTAATTAAATTGAAATTCAAAAATTGCTTTGGGTGCTGTCAACGACAAACTACTACTATGGATTTGAGCAACGTTAGATAAGTGAGAACGTACCAAACGAAAAGTCCTGTGCAAACGAACCGTCTAGCAGGGAGTCCGCTTGACATACATAAACATAGACCTGATCAAGTGGCTGACACGCAGAAGTTTGCAAGTCTTCCTTTGCTTCACTATTTTTCTGCTGAAACCGCTCCTTCTCGGAGTATTTCTCCGGGTTCGACTAGTGCTAAGACTCGGCATTGCTTTGCACCTTGACATTGCGATCATGGTTGTGACTCAGCCTTCTCTAACGATAATCAAGGCTGGCAGATTCATCATCTTTTATCGTCTCGCGCTACTTTCGGCCTACCAATTAGTGCAACCTATTTCACATATCGATGTAGTGTCATCTTGTCGACGGCACCGGATAAGCGCCGAGCACCTCAACTAAACCCAGACCGGAACTTCCGCCGTGATTTTCCACTGTCCAGTTGTTTACGCAAGAGGCTGTCCCTATGACATCCTGACTCAGTAACGACCGGAACAGCCGCCGCCGCCGCCTCATAGGACCTCGTCACTACAGGATTCGCTCGTGGACCTCATAGGACAAAACGAGGAGATTGTTACCGCCGGATGTATATACCCTTAAGGAGTGATAGATAAGGACGATATAGTATGCGAATGTTACCATCGAAAAAAAATCTCGTCAATTACTAAACGTACACGTGCTCACTCATACTCGTAAATGACAGCAGAAATCAATCCCCAGGGTTTTTCGCTACGGCCTACCTAGCGATATGCGAAGGCGTTTGTCTTTTGCGTCAAACGTCGCGTTTGCTTGTACCCAGAATCGTGATGATCTTACGGTATGTGTCCACGCAATATTTGTCCGCATCTCTTGGAAATCGGCGACGATGAAGGTGCAACGAGAATGAGCATTATACGGCAGCAGAGAATCCTATGTCGAGCCTAGAATGGAGACTGTCTCTGCTACGATTCGCGCGCGATGAAATCGGAGAGTGTGCGCGCGGGTCTATGAGAGGTTATACATCCGCTAATCTTCTCGCATTTGTTTCGAGTGGCGACGTTATGTTGTGTGCATTCCGCCGTTACGTAGTGACGAGCGCCGGTTACATCATAGCATGGAGCGGAATGGCGGGGCGGACGTTGTTGGGGTAAACAGCCGATAAAAGGTATCTATGGAATGGCAAGACTAGACGGGTAAAGGCAATTAAAACTAATCTAGTTATTCACTTCATAGAATTCCTATACGTCATTTAGTGCGTTTGACATCTCGTCAGCATTTTGATGAGCTCGGTGCCCGTGCACCTTGTGCGAATGCACCAGCTTACATCGATGTTAGGCTGGTTGGGTGAAGCGTAAAAGCTTCGATCTTACTTCAGTATATACTCGTTGCTGATTTTGGACTTTAAAAAAACGCGTTCCCATGATCGGTATGAACAAAGCTGACGTTTGCTGCTGCAGGTCAGATTAAAGAGGGTGTCGAGCTCGGTGGCTCTGGGGTGCATTCGTATGCGCCTGCGACTGAAGGAGACACGTACGAGGAGGTGCACGGGTTCGATCCCCGCCGGTGCACATTTATATGGGGTGGTCCGTCTTACGAAGAAGTCATGCAAAAACTGCTACCGTGGACGTTAAATGTTGGCTGATGATGGTCAGCTTTAAAGAATATTTAGATTAAAGAGGATGCATCAACCTCAACTGAATCGGAAAAACTGTTTTTCCCCTAACCTTAAGCGGAAGCTAGGGTTGGCTGGCGATGTGAACAATCCGAAGTCCATTTGTTCAGAGGCATTGTCCAAAAATGCATCGATGGCCACATCCTGAGGTTCCCGATACGAGATAAACTCCAGCGCACCATCTGCTCATCAGAATACTTGTGGAATAATCTACCTATGATTATTATTCATTTTTGATTGCGATACTTTATCCGTTTTAGTCACTCGCTCTCAATTTCGCCCTTTCTTTATGTATGCACAATAATCATAATAATATCATGCAAAGAGCAAGCGTAGCCCTTCCGATAAGATAACTTTATTTACGCATCTAGTAGAACAAGTCTCGTACTCGTTTTGGGCGACAACATTTTGCACTGAATCTTCAATTTAAATATGGGGCGAAAGGGGAAACCAGCGTGCATTTATTAACATTTCCACAGTAATGCGATGCAGTAATCCAATGCAAAACATCCGCCATCACTCATTTTGAGTACTCCTTGGGTCGTACGCTAGTGTGTGTGTATGTATGTGTATGTGCGCTGTAGGCACAAAAGTGTTACGTTCGCATACATCTTTTAGCGTGACGAGATACGTCGTGACCGAACGGTCGACAGCTGGGACAATGGATTACTGAGGCAGACCGACGACTCCCATCTACAACAGCTGCGGATACTGGATCAGCTTGAATAAGAGGGTCAGATCACGGTGTAGCACCTGTTGGACGATACGTAAGGACATCACCACAATACAAAAACCGAAACAGCGATGAAGGTACAAGAACGACATTGCAGCTCGAGCTGACCTCGCCTGTCCAAAAGCGAACTTCCCGTTGGTCTGACTCAACGTAGGATGAGTCGCGATTTCCATTAGCCGCTACCTGATGTCGACGTCGTTCATCGATGTAGACCGGCCTGCACGAACAAGGGCGCCTTGAGACCTCGACGCTTTCCTGACCTCGTAGACGTCTCGGTTCCTGCCATGACATAGAACAGGCTTGTGGAACGCCGCACGTTTTCACTCAGTCTTCACCGGGCCCGTCTTTGGAGCGTTAACTCGTTAGATCGGATATGATTCCAGGCTCTCGTCAATACTGCTGACGCCGCTGCTGTTCGAATTATCGTCGGCGGGGTCCACCTCGGATACAACGTTGCTTGGACCTAAGAGGCGGCGTAGGTGCGTCAAGGTGTCCTCGATCTCCGTAAGCTCGATCTTCACCTCTGAGATGATGCCGTCCAGTGTTTCAAGGCTTTTGACGCGATGATCAGCTCGTTCACGGATGTCACGCATGACCTGGTTTTCGGCATCTCGCTCACAGCCGAAGTCGACATTCGCGAAGCGGGGCGGCATCGTATCGGCGTGTTATGATTGCCTTAGCACTGCGACCAACGGATAACAGGACAGGAATTGCGAAGATTCATTCGCGAAGATTCACTGTTTCAATATGGAGACGCGTCAGCGCTCGCAGTCGGGCCTCGGTGCAATATTACTACCGGCCTCGAATGCTGGGGACGCAGTGGAACGCATCGTTCGAGGATGCGGATCGAACCGTTGACAGAGCGACGCCGGTCGAGTAGATATCGTCAATGGACAAATGGGATGACACTGACCGACGTGCAGTGGTCATCTTTGCATAAACGTACATTTGTCTCTCTCTCTCTCTCTCTGGTGGCCTGTCGCAGCTTCTGCTCGTGCGTGTCCGAGCGAAGACGTGGCTGCGTCTGTCACGTAAGTGCCAATCAACATACGATGCCAGAAAATCGAATAGTGAACGCCTGTGACGCGATCAACGCATCGTGCGAAACATTGCAGCTTCTGCGTACCGCTAAGGAGGTCGATTCGCGCGCGTCCACATCTGAATCCGCCGAATCGATAGAAATACGAAAGTGCTCTCGCGTGTAGCGCTGCTGGAGAGGCATTCTGGCTGAAGCATGATGGAACAGATCAAAAACGATAGTACAACTATCATCATTTTTACGTTATCCGCTACGGACAGAGCCAAAAAACGACGTTCCTAGTATCGTTTCAACGGCTAGCCTGGAATGCAGCGGCAAACAGCGCTCATATGAATTACTATATGAGCCCGTTTAGAATTACTGTTCCTCGTTTTTTTTTTCAACTCACCATCCTTCCCTTCTTTTCCATGGATAGAATCGATGAGATTGGCGTTTGTTCCATAAAACAGTAGCTGGTCGAAAAAGATCAAGTTTCCAGTGGTCGCATTCCGTTACTATGGCGAGTGACGTTCTGTCGTCGCCTATCAACAATTTTCATCCCACCAACGATCCGCGAGCTGGTATAGCGTCTAGCACTGTCTCTCAGCTATACTCTACACTCGCCTACAAACTATATTTCATGCCGAATTTCGGTGTTGCCACATTTTGGGCGTTCGGCGTCATATAAACAATTTGCGACAGTCGGTCGTCAACCCTTAAGTTCACGCAATCGCTGCCCTGCTGCCTGCCCAGGCCAACCTGTTCAGCACCTCATGGGCAGCCTGAACAACAGTACAATTCAAGGTCAAGGCCTCAGCCGACCTCAGTTTGCTGAGGTCCGCTCTCTCGGTCCCTTCGTTCGTTGACAGTGCGTCTGGCGCAGCCTAACGGCTTGACAGCTACTGCGGCCATCGCCCGTTTTTCTTTTCGTTTGCTGTTATTATTCCCCAAGTATTGGCACAGCAGGACAGTGGAAATTCAGTGGCCGGACAGGTCCAGCAAGAGGATTGGCTATTTCCTATGTGATATTGCATCTCCCCCATTTCTCTCCCGATTCTTCCATAGAACCTGCGCGCCGTTATAACCATTATAATAGGACGGGGACATAAAGGGGACCTTTGGTGTCCTTAAACGATTGGACACGCTCAGTCCCGTGCAAAAAAACCAAGTGGACACGGTGGCAGAAACTGCCAGGGAAGAAGCCTCTGCGTAGTTACAGGAACAAAGCCTGAACTGCGTAGGACCGGCAACATCATGCACGTAACATCCAGCCGATGTATACACACACACACACACACACATCAAACAGACCGACAGACAAACAACACGCGGCAGCGGCCTAACCGAGTGCCTATACGGTTTCGCCAGTCAAGCACACATCACACACACACACACACACACACACACACACGTACATCCCCAACGAGACAGACAAAGCCGCCTCTCGCTCACCGACCCTCTTCCAGCGCGCCCTCGCCTACTTCGTTGAGAACATTCTCCACGCGGTGCCGGTATATAAGAAAAGCCGGCCGGCTAAGGTCTACAATAGCGTGGTCTCGAGCAGTTCGAAGTTAACGAAGGGAAAGCGCGATCCAACGGCAAGACGCAAACCGTGCACGGACGCATACGCCAACAGACAACAACAAAGCAACAGCTGCATCAACCCGACCAGATCCGCAAGCCACTCAGAAGGCGACAGGGCCCAAGATGATTGTCGAGGTTTCTTCTGATCGTGTGAAGTACTCGAACGAGTTCATCGAAGCTGAGTATTCCTACCAGACGACGGCCGTGAAAACGGAAAAGGCGAGCATCAAATGCTACCCGCAGACGAAGGAATTCGTCTTCCAAACGGCGCGCAAGGTGCCGAAGACATGTCTGGCATTGGTCGGTTGGGGAGGTAAGTACGAAGTTGTTGTTGTTGCCGCCGTCCACACGATCAGGTCAGCTGAATTTCACGAACAGTTGTGCCAAGTCAGGTGCGTCCTTCAGCTCCTCGTTAGTATAGGTGCGTCCTTCAGAGGCGTAGGGCGTAGTTGGCTATGTTGAGCCTTCCGGCGACGTTAGGCGCTGGTCACCGCCCAACCGCCCCCAAGGTTCAGTAATATTTTCATTTGTATTTCAGCAGGTTTGAAAGGCACAACAGCTTTAATGTGTGCGTGTGTTAGCCTATTCAAGGCTCGATATTGAAATGTCACAGGTATATAGGATCGCCAGGTTTGCGATGGCCGAGTGTTAATTAACCAACAGATTGACGCTTGTACTTGCGCTCACAGCGTCACGATTTGATTACGCCGCTCTGTCGCATACCGCCGCAGAGACGCGCGCAATACCAAAATGGTTGCGTTTTCAAACCCGAGTTTCCTAAACGCGTTTCGACAACCCAGCTCGTAGCAGTCACGCATTCACGCACACAAATTTCGCTGCTCACCGAACTACGTAGGCAAACCACGAGGGAATTTTACGTCTGGGGACGTCCAGCTTATACAGTTCCAATAGCAAATTACGGTCTCCCTGCATCTGTTTATCTTCGTTCAAACATAAATTCACTCCGTGAAAATTCGCATTGCCACATTTATTTACCGCGTCTCTCGCGCGCGTCTATCTCCCTCTGTTCTTGGCAGGAAACAATGGTTCCACAGTGACGGCTATGATACTCGCAAATCGTGCCAAGCTCCGATGGAACACGAAAGACGGTGAGCGTGTGGCGAACTATTGGGGAAGTATAACGCAAGCGTCGACGATAGGACTTGGCACCGATGCCGAAGGTAGCGAGGTTTTCGTGCCGATGAAGGACATTTTACCGATGCTGGAGCCGAACGACCTCATCGTCGACGGATGGGACATCTCCAAGATGAACCTCGGCGACAGCATGAAACGCGCGAAAGTTCTCGAGTGGGACTTGCAGCGGCAACTTTACGATCAGGTAAGTAATTGCACGTCGTCCAGCCCCCTTCTGCTTCTTATAGAAATTGGCCATAGGTGTCTATTATTTTTGCGCTAGTAGCAGTTAATCCGTATCGTAACTCCGTATCGGCAGTTGATGAGTAAACTGTCGACACGGAGTATGTAAATGTAGCGTATATAATGTACGCAAAATATGAAAGTTTACTTTAAAATGCTAGCAATTAGCTGGCACAGGAGGCCGGCCGAGATTATGCAGTTAGAATGCGACCATCTTCTAAATTAATCCCATTCCAAATTAAAATACATTTGATCAAAGAACTCATAAGCGTAGTGCGTTTATGGCTACGCTTAGCTAATCAGGTATTTCCATAGTACACACGAGTATTCTGGCCAATTGAGTAGTACTTTTACAAAAACATAATTGACGGATATATATATCCGTATATATATATATGTACATATATATTTGAAGGAAGCAATAAAGCGATTTTTGCGGTATACGTCACTCTTTGTAACGTTCGTTTCGATCAGAAATCTATCCTAATGCGTTACAACCGAAGCCCAATGCTGATCTGGATAATCACACCGGGGTACGTTTTTGCCCTCTTAGGTAACTCCCTGACATTTCGCCACATTTCTGTCGAATCAAAACAATTCTATAGAGAGTTTTGCGTTTATTCGTGTTTCAGATGAAAGATATGGTACCCCGAAAAGCGGTTTATGCCACCAACTTCATTGCCGCCAACCAGGAGGCGCGGGCCGATAACGTGTACCTCGGCTTGACCAAACAAAAGGAACTGGAGAAAATCCGGGCGGATCTTTGCGATATGAAGAAGCGCTGCCCCAACGTCATCGTCCTTTGGACCGCCAACACCGAGCGTTTCTGCGCGATCCGCCCTTATCTCAACGACACGGCCAGCAATTTACTCGCGTCGATTGAGAGGAACGAAGACGAAATCTCGCCGTCGACGCTGTACGCCGTGGCCTGCGTGCTTGAAGGCGTCACGTATATCAACGGGTCCCCGCAGAACACGTTCGTGCCCGGGCTTATCGAACTCGCTCAGAAGCACAACGTGCTCATCGCCGGCGACGACTTCAAATCGGGACAGACGAAGTTGAAGTCCGTCCTTGTCGACTTCCTCGTCAGCGCCGGCATCAAGCCGGTATCGATTGTCAGCTACAACCATCTCGGCAACAACGATGGATTCAACCTCTCGGCGCCCGCCCAATTCCGCTCGAAGGAGATCTCCAAGTCGAACGTCGTCGACGACATGGTCAGGAGCAACCAGTTGCTCTACCAGGAAGGCGAAACACCCGACCACTGCGTCGTGATTAAGTACGTCCCGTACGTCGGCGACTCGAAGCGCGCCATGGACGAGTACACTTCTGAGCTGGCGATGGGCGGTCGCAACACAATCGTCGTGCACAATACGTGCGAGGATTCGCTGCTGGCCGCGCCGATCATACTCGACCTCGTCATCCTGGCCGAGCTCTGCCAGCGTATCCAGCTGAGGCTGAAACACCAGACGGAGTTTTCGGGCTTCGATTCGGTACTGAGCATACTCAGCTACCTGTGCAAGGCCCCGCTCGTGCCGAACGGCACGCCGGTGGTCAACGCCCTGTTCAAACAGCGCTGTTGTATAGAGAACATCCTCCGGGCGTGCGTGGGACTTGCGCCGAACAACAACATGTTCTTGGAGCACAAGCTCCAACCGGAAATGCGGGCGGAATTCCACCGTACGCCGGCCGCCGAAGAGAAGCCCGCCGAAGAGAAGTCCACCGTCGACAAGGTCACTAAGCTGAAGACGCATTACATTAGTCGGGACGTCGCGGCCGTACGGACGGCCTAAGTGAACCAAACGGCGGCTCAGAGCGTTCCTCCTTTATGTCTGGTATATATATATATATACACACGCGAATATATTTTATGTCAATGCGTCGTTGGACCCAGTTCTCTGCCGCATCTGATTACATCTGTCGTCGATACGATCGCTCTTGTTATGGTGATGATTATATTGATTATGTCGACTCAGCAATGCTACATCTTCAGGCCCCCTAGGGAACAATGCGAGAGCCATCAGCTCGTCTCTCATCTGAAAGGGAAAGGGCCCGATCTGAAAGCAAGGTCAGGAGAACTGACGGCTGATTAGGTCAAGTCGTCGCTGAAACGGATTAACTGACGGATCCTGACGGCGTTCGGTGATCTGAATTCGGCTTACCCCGTTGAGGTAGAGTAGAAACCAATTTCTTATGTTGGAAAGAACCTGCGGAACAGGCAACGATCAGGCGATGGTTTCACCTCGGTTTGACCGCGGCAATACATCCAGTAACGTTGACTAATGGAAGTAACAAATGGAAAGCATAGGTTTGCCAGTAGCGTAGGTTGCATTGGTATAGACTCTGTTGAACAACTACTGTAGTATGATAAATGCTAATAGATACTTTGTAAAAAAAAAAAACATAGAAAGACAATGACAATGGATGACAACACGCAACGACTTCAGGCTGCTAAATAGGCTGGACAAGATGAATAAAATTCTATCACGTTGTAATGGAAATAATGTGTAGTAACCTCAATGGACGAGTAGCTACATGGTGACAATGACAAAGTCAATTAGAATATGAAAATAGTTTAGAAAAAGCACATTCCTTAGGCTGTACCTCCAAGAATCGCTCACAGAGCTCGCTGAAAAGTCACGACGAAGTACATTGAACGTAGTAATAAAAAAGCCTTTACTTTCAATGGTTCTTATCGATGGTGTAATACAATACTCTCATATAGTTCAAATGTAGACCAGACCTTTTGATGACCTAAAATTAGGAAACGGCGTATGAGAGGGACCTCATGCATCTCGGGAGATCCTCGCTAGAACCTGTGATAGAAATGAACATTTTTACCATTATATGGCATTGCCAATGAGAGATAAACGTGCATGCGTGACGTGATAGGCACGAATCAGCTGCACTGGTTTCCGCACGATACTGATCGGTTCCGCTGTCAGGATCCTGGTAGCGGTACAGTGAAATGTCACCTTTCTTCGATGTCCTGCATACCTCTCCTTCATGGCGGATCGAATGCTGCAAATCAGAGGCAGAAGGTTGGTCAAGGAAAAGAGTACGTTTGTCTTTATTTGTCGCTTTCAATTGGCATTATCGTGAACAACTATCGCAGCAGCGAATGAATCGTTTTAGACATCGGTAGCATTTCGTGGTCAACTCGAGCTTACACCTGGAAATCTCACTATACGATCATATATTTCCAGTTCGATTCAAGGATTCACTGTATATCAAAAGTGCGTGGAACAGCTGTATTTCACAACGTCACAAAAACGTTTTGTGAAAAAATAAAATAGAAACGCATAACTTTGTTTGCGTGACTCATTCACCGATTTCCACCTTCGAGGTGGTGAGAGCCCCAATTCGTCCCTACATAGCATTCCCAGTTAACATCGGTTTTCTAACATCTAGCCAACAACCTTTGGGCAGTCTATTCATCTTCAAAGCCTAACTGCTATACTGTTGCTCACTGCAAGCATACAATGTGGAGTTTGCTTTGCCATGCAATTCGTTTGACTACCTCTATTAAGAAGTTCGCCGTAGATAATTAGCTGCTGGCACTGTACTTAGTGTAATTTATGTAGTTGATTGCACTGATTTGAGGAAAAATTTTCGGTATCTTCAATTTTTCCTGCTGCAATGTTTCATGTCATGTGCGATAACAATTTGAGAACTGGCACTTTGCGGGTGCCGCCAGACGGCTCGCGATTGTCTTAGTAGTACTGTACAATTTTTTATTTATTATTTGTATCCGAGGTCTTGTACGTATAGAATGATTGTAGTGTGTCCTTTTACACGGGAAAATTGTAGCCTTTTACTTGTTAATTTTTTGCAAGCGATAACGTAAGCTATGTATGTTTGCAGTCATGTAAGTAAATCTCGCTTTGAACTAAGTTGGCTCTGCGCTAACTGTATCATATATAATATACGTAACAAAGTCGTCACAAATTGATTATTGCATTGAGTTGTTTCAACACACTTCCAAGAAAGACTACTAGAAGGTTGCGTAGAAACGGCTGCAATTCACCCACATACCGTACACATACATAATTTTCTAACCTACAACAATACAACAAATTCTCTAATTGTATATACACTCCACACATGTAGATTGCATAAAAGATCTACTTTTCTGGTCCTAAATTGGCCAAGAGGAAAATGAAAACGCCAATCAGAATTCATTTACATAATCGTGTGGTACACGAACATTCCAAATAAGAGAGTCGCATACGTCCTATGCTGGGTAGTAGTTACATGCGTATTTACTTGCATATATGTACATACATTTAAAAGAAATCTATGTTGTGATACTTCTGTGAAAAATAAACGGCACTTTAAAACATCTCTCTTTAACGTGCGATCCCCAGCACTTCTTGCATCAATTGCCCACACTTTGTATTTTAGTCTCGCACAAGATCTATTACTCAGCATCCACTTATAACGGCATTTCTCTGACCACTGCCATCATCGTACATCCATTACCTGTTAATGTTCAGCACTTTCCGATAGTTCGTCTTACAATGCGACATTGTTGATTCCATCCCCAACAACGGCTTCTCCTGAAAGTACGAAGGTAACGCCTATGACTGCTATCGGCGTAGCTTGGCCATGGACGCCGTCGTCTCACACAGACATTTCTTCTTCGTCAAGGGAGCTGGGCATTCGATTTGCCCCTGCTCTTGGCCGGCACTACCCCGTCTGCTCTGCCCCCAGTCTGCAAAGTCCGATTCGCTCCCCAAATGTCGGTCGAATTTGCGTGTAATCACGTCAGCCCCCGGGGCCTCGTGCCCTGTTTATCAAGTCCTTGAACTTACAACGCATTCAGTTTCGATGGGCATTCGGAGCCGGAAGGATCGGCCAGTTCCTTAGACCTGTGTAACGGACCTGGTGTCAGGCGCTTTCGCATCCGGATCGCCAATTCGACGCAGGAAAAGAAAAACGGTGGATCAAAGCCGTCTTGTAGCGAAGTCCAGGTAAGTTAGCCTTCGGTGTACGTAAAGGAAACGGGTTAACTTTTTGCGTTAGAATATCTGTGAAGGAACATGCTCGATTAAGAAATGAACAGCAGCTTATTGGTTAAAGTATGATAGAGTATGGATTCTCTTTAAAAATAGCGTTTCCACTAGTTTGTCGTTTTGTTCAAACACGTACAAAGCAACAAATGTCAGTTTATGTCCTGCTTGCCTGGAACAAGCACGAAAATATTTTTGTTTTAAGCATATAACAACTATGATACAAAGCAAATCATGCTTTTAGTTGAAAATACATGTCCATTCCGTAACCATTTGGTAAAAAATTATAAATGCAACAATTCCGCAGAACTATGTATATATAAAACGTTTACTAGCGCAGAGCTGTGGTTAGCTGAGCTGTCTATTCTTATATTAATATTATATTATATTGTTAACATTCCGTTGTGTAGATTCGCGTGTGGTGAATCTAGTGAAGCGCAAGTAGATCAAGCCCACAAATCATGGATTTTCTATATTTGTAATTGTTTAAATAATTAGGAATCACCTAATAATATTTGCCTAGATGATCAAGTTTGACCACGTACATCGACTAGCAACTACACTGAAAAATTTTTTCGGGAAGGTGCTTATCATATGATGAGCAAAATCAATGGGTTTACTTGAGCCTAATTAAATGATTCCTTTAATACAATGTCCGTATCTACTCATACTATCACTTGTTGGATACGAAAGTCAATTTGATGGCTATACAACTGATTACATCAATAGCGTTATACCTTGATTCTATATGAAATTTGTTCTTCTAAACATGCAATGCAGTCATTTTTTTATGCTAAAGTATCGCTTTTTTCGAAACGTAAGCAGCTTTGAAGTAGATTTTCTTTTATTCGCATACCGGACAGTTTTCCAAGGAATTCCGCTATGCTCCGAGCGTACTAAATCTGCTGCGAATCCGTTGTATGCGCTAAAAATGACATACTTCAGAAATCCCTCACTATAATAATTAGCGTACTGGCACTATATGTTTTCGGTTCGTCGCCTAGGATCCAAAAGATTGTAACCACATTATGATTAGAATGGAAAGCTAAAATGAATTGCATGAATGTCATGAAAAGGTTTCCTGGGCAAAGCTTTGTCATAACAATATCATTATTGATCATTTTCGAATTACCTAATATGTATATATATACATATATACGTGTGCGTACGTATAGTGTTGGGCTTTAACCTACGGCACGATACAACCCGCGTATCGCCATATCTTGTGTTTAGGAGGTAGCTCACCTTGCCGATACAGGAATGCACTTACGACTCTCACAAAGCACATCTCTTTGCAATTCCCCGAGCAATTTTATACATGCGAACATTGAAGGGAAATTTTTTGAGGAATACCGCATTACTTTCTTCGTAGTGTTCCATCAGGTGTCGCTGGCGGCCTATTTCAATTGCTTTCTTTTAAAAGTGAAACATTTGCCGCATTAAGCTTTTTGTTTTTCTATAGTGATACAAATGTACGTCAAAAAATCATTTCTGTCCGCCAGAATGTCACAATAGCAAAGTTTTTACTCAATTAACGGTTAAATCTGGCTTCAAGCAATGGTTATTTCTCATGGGTTCGTATGCTTTGTTTCCCACCTTTTTGCGCATCAGCAACGTGAATTTCTTCATCACCGTCAATCCAACTGTCTCTCGATTGCTTGATAATTTCCCCTACTTAATAATTAGTCGCTACGATGTGCTAAGTGTGGGGGATACGATAGGACGTTGTCATGTCAACCGTATCTCCCGGCCAAGATCTGAAGTCACACGAAGTAATAAATAGGCTCTTAAAGCGTTCTACTAACCTCGAAGGGGAGAGGGTATATCGCGCAGATGCAACAGCAGGTCAATGAGAAGTAGAAAGGGTGTGCGGTCGTCTGCTCATTCCGTGATAAACAAACCGCGGAATAAAGTAGCGTACTATTTTTCCCCAAACCTTCGCGAGAGAACTCAGAGTTGGTCTTTTGCCAGCAGATCTAGGCAAGGGGATGCGAATTCTCCCGATCTTCGGTAAATTTTTGTGTCAAGGTGGGTCTGCCACTATCTTCCTTTCAAACAGTTCTGCACGACTGCATGTCATTGTATTTTCCAGTTCCCATTGCAGCGTGACACATTCCAAAAACCCTGCAAATGTCTGTTGCGTTGCAAACGTTGATTGGCGCCAAACGGAACATGCCTGGTCCCGTCGATCGGGCCGCAGGTAAAGTACGATAAATTTTTTAACTATATCATAAAATTCTAAGCCTCCCCATGCTACGCCTTCGACAGATGGCAAAAGTATATAGTGTTACAATATGGAAGTTACAATGAAGGGGCCAAACAGACGTAATGTATCTCAAAGGGGAGATGTAATCATGCTAATGGTACGACGCCCTTGAAGCTGTGTAGTCGAGCAAGACACATTGGCCCTCATACGGCTGCATGCAAAATCGATAAGCTTCTTATTTTTAACCACCGACGTGACGGAGAAATCAGTAGATCAATGTTTGTTATTACGTCGTGAAGTTGACGTTGCCGTTTAATATATGGCCCATCGGGATTGATTAAATTTCAAGCTGAAATCGAGTAATGTAACGCTAAAGTTGTTTCGTACAGCTGCCACCGACGGGTTAGGCCTTTGAGAAGTGAAGGTTCAAAGTGATCAAGTGTCAAGAAAAAAGGTGTTAGTTCTTCCTCGATTGATTAGCTTGTTTTCCATACATACTGTAGCATACACTTCAATGTATCCACTGCTGAACCAAAATTTGTTCCTCTAACAAGTTTTTATATTCCATGCCATTGTACTGCTCACTGGCGTGGTCAAGCAAAAATTATCTTGAGAGTATTTGCCTGCTGGAGCGTGCCGGTAATATAATCATCACATTGATGCAATATACATTCATTTATAACAAACCTATGCTTTGCAACCAGCTCGAGCAATATTGTCCCGGTTAATCATATAGTGTGCACTGTACGTGTGTTTAGTATTTTCAATATGGAAGCTAATTTTAACAACGTGCTTTTTTGCTATTTCACATTTATATGGAATCGTGTTTTAAATGCTTTTCCGAAGCGGCTGCATTCACGCCTCTTTCTCCCGTATCGAAACGGAACGGTCACTTGCTAACAGTGTCTTACACTCTTTTCTTTGCAGCCGCAGGAATTAGCAGAACGATGGTGAGTAGTGTATTCTTCAAATTTTAAAACGGCTATTAACGTGGATATCGATTGAGCAAGACGACGCTACTCTACAAATACACGCAATGTGAAACCTTTATCGCTGAAAATTTCTACGCGTGATGTTCTCAAGGCCGTGCTGCCATACCTCATTGGATCATTGCGATGTTTATACGTGTTTGGTGTATAAACGCACTTATGACATGTCTTGCTCTAATATATTCATAATGGTAACGATAATTAAGATTGTCAAGCAAAGGTAGGTAGTTTTTCAAGCAATGTAATTTTTGCATGTGTGACTTTTAGGGTTCTTTGTATTAATATTTGCTCCGACTTGTGAACTAGATAGATAGGCGTATATTAGACCAATCGATGGACAATTTTTCCGGACGGATGCACCTACCCTTATTTTGCTGTCTTGGCTCTTTGGACTTTTTGAATTGGCTATATATCGCTTTATTTATGAAATAAACAGCATCAATGTTTCTTGCGTACTCATCCTTAGCCTGATTATAAAATCATATTCCTTATCGATATTGTATACTCAAGTCGGTTCCCATGCATGAGTGGAGAACAAGTTTATCACTTCAGTATTGAATTTCAAAAGGGGGGTCTGCGATAACTGAAGTTACTTGAACTATTCGTTGATTAATCGAATGACGCTGTAGAGAGTCACTGATATATGTGCATAATAGGCTTCGAAGGCACATTGTAAAGGAATGTTGGTCGGTTTGAGCGTTTATTAGCCTGAAAACAGTTTACCTATAAATTGGCCAAAGAAAATGAAAGACATTTTGAATGTGGAGCGGCATTGGCGTAAGTTATTATCGGATTACAGAAGGAAAATTAAAAATAAAAATAATAAAATAACATCTTGGTTTATCTAGACTTAAATTCTTAGAAATTGAGTTTTAGAGATAATCTTCACAAAAAAAGACATTTTGACGATACGCAAGTATTATGTTAGTGCGAATGAGCGATAGGCCGGATCTTTACTACAACGCCGTCTTGGGAGCCCTCATAGCATCATCGATGTTTTCGTTGTTTGCAGGACATGAATTGGAAAGAAGCGAAGTCAATATACGAGTTCCATGCTCTTGACATTGAGGGTAATGACGTGCACCTCGAGAAATACAGGTACGCGTATAGAGCAGGCTTCCCTTGTAGATTGCGTTTGCGACCTGATTTGACTAATCCATTTGTTGACATCTGCAATAGTTTTGTTCTATCTCGTACTTTATAAATTCCAACATTTCTTTAAGACTTACATATCGGTATTGAGTTTTGCGTATAACAGCTCTTTACCAGCAGTTGCACTTCCTAATCATGACATGTTCAGACTGGTGTCCGTCATGGAACAAGCCATCGAACTATTACAATCATCATAGCACTCCTAGGTTTTAGCACTAGCAAAGACCTAAAACGAAATGGATGATTGAACGAATAAATAAAAAAAATCCTAATTTTACTGCTCAGCCGAGGCCCAATAATGCCTATCCAAATATACTGAATCTTGTGTAAGAATTTTCTCATTGCTGCGATACTTAATAATATCAGCTAACTTCAACACAATTTGCAAGGTCGACCGTCCTTTCTTTGTAATTCTTCTTGTGACAACTTACAGCCCGTGATAGATAGTGTAACTCGTCATAGTTTTTTTATTGGTGATATGCCTGTATCAATTCCAGGGGTCACGTCTGCATTATCGTCAATGTAGCGACAAAATGAGGCGCAACCGACCGCAACTATCGTGAACTAGTTGCACTTTACGAACAACACGCGGAGCCGAACGGACTTCGCATTTTGGCGTTTCCATGTAACCAGTTTGGAAATCAAGAGCCGGGCACCAACGAGGAGATTAAGCAGTTCGCGCGGGGTACGCCTTCAATGCCTTTAGTTTAAATATCTTTAGTTCGTTGGCTCTATGGAAACAGGTTACTTTTAGCGATGGTTGTCAATAGCGTCGTCACTAAAATGCAACGGTGACAACTTAAGACGATGTAAAA
The DNA here is from genome assembly GCA_002081605.1 of Tropilaelaps mercedesae. Classification (NCBI taxonomy): domain Eukaryota; kingdom Metazoa; phylum Arthropoda; class Arachnida; order Mesostigmata; family Laelapidae; genus Tropilaelaps; species Tropilaelaps mercedesae. The sequence continues at coordinate 18,648 of MNPL01000162.1, forward strand.
CGCAACTTGCGCTATTTCTACGTATACTTAACGAAGAAAATTATGATGTCACCGTCCATTTGATTTAGTATGAGGAATAATTTTTAGGCGGTACTATTGCCTTCACGCAATTATATGCGCAGTGAATCACTCGCCGGTTAATTTACTGATCTCTATATGGAAAATGATTTTCAGGTAAATACGGAGTGAATTTTGATATGTTCGCCAAGATCAAAGTCAATGGTGAAGACGCTCATCCTTTGTGGAAGTACCTTAAATCGAAACAATCTGGATTCATGGTCGAGTAAGTTACTCATTTTTGTCTATACTTTTTCGTATGCTCTCCTTATACAGTTAGCTACCTGCTATTTTAGTTGGAATTGTTTGGTGGTGTTGGTGGTGGAATAGTTAGGTGGAATTGGACGCCAGCGCTTATCAGTCCCGTTAAACCAATAGACGCAGTGCGTTCTCTCACAATGATTAAATAAACAGCGTGAATATCTCCACATAGTCCATCATTGCGAATCTATTTCTATTGCGAATCTAGTTTGTTGTTTTAAATTATTTATGGGGTTTTCAGTGGTATCAAGTGGAACTTTTCCAAGTTCCTGATCGACAAAAAAGGCCAACCCGTGAAACGATATGCCACGACTGTGAATCCACTTGTAAGTAGAATATTTCGACTTCACATAACGTTAAAAAACGCTTTTTTGTGCGCGTGCCACTGACTACTCCAAGGAGCATTCGGATGTGTAGAAAACTGCCTCTCGAAGTCGGTGCAACGAGCAGCTTAAATAGCCAAACATCGCCTCATGCCCAAAACATTTTACTAAGTTAAAAGCATTTCGTCTGTGATTTTTCTCTCATACCAATCAAGTTTTTAATTTTGAAACATATTCAACTATCTGTTGTCTAATCTCTTTTATTTTCTTTCTTTTCGTACTCACTTCTGCGATATATGCGTCTTTATCGTCGCTGAAGTCCATGGAAGAAGATCTGGAGAGGTATTTTGACCAACAGCCCTTAGATTCTCCTGAAAGCAGCCGTCCGCCGACAGCAGCCTCTGAAGTTACATCTGGAGAATGCTCGAGCACCTGTTCTATCTCTTAATCTACGGAACGCAATATCGCTCACACATCTGAAAGGCAATTTTGCGGGCCTCGCAAGACTATGCTGTTGTACGAGACTAGAAATCTCATATTTTTTATTCAGTGTTTTATTGAAAGTACAGCAACAAATAAAAGGAGCTGTTATTCTGACGTACGTCCGGACCTCAGAACAAATGAGAATATATAAAAAATGATGATTGGATCCGTTGCAGCTCAGAATATGAAGAACTCTTTATAAACCTCTTACGGTGGAAGCTTTCGAATGTAAATGAGATGCAATAGATTGGTTCGATACAAGAGTTGTACTGTGTCATTACTGTAGAATAAATGTATGTAGCATGAACATAGCTGAAAAATACGTGTATATGATTTTACGAACGTTAAAGGAGAATCATAGAGGTTAAAAAAATTGAAGAGCCGATATCTTCTTTAATATTTAGCGCGCGGAGGCCAGGATATAGGTAGCAATATGGCTACTATGTTTGTCGCCATCCGAAAAGGGTGCCAAGGTTAATGCTCGATGACGGATTCGCGCGCGTTTAAGTGAGTAAACAGCGTCCGGTGAGGGCGTCGAAACGTTTTGTCTACGAATACAGGCTAGTTTTAGGAGCTAGAAGTATGTATGCATTGGTATTTCGTGGATGCAAATTAGTTTTAGCGTCAATAGCTGCTAAGTCTGCCGTAGAGCGTAGCTATTGGTAACAACAAAGCTAACGATTAGAAAGATTATTCACTGCATGTTATGTATTAAACCCTTTTATACATGTGTGCATGCTGGCGGTCCGTTCATATGTACAATATATGTTTCCATCACCATGCTATCTTTTTTCTAGTCAAGTTATTATGTGTCGACGACTCAGCACCTTTTCGATTCATTGTTTAGGCATATCGGTCTCTCTTCCACTCGTAACTTCTTCTATTAATTTCACATAAGATTTATATTATTGATATAACGCTCATGCAATAGTCATTCCAATTTAGTATTCTTTTGCAGTCTAATGATACGTTCACTCATTAGCAGATGATGGCCTACCAATGCGCCCAGTAATAAGTATATTCATCGGTGGGTGATGGCCTAGCAATGCTATTAACTCAACGAGAAAATTGGCTTCATTCCAAACGATCTGAATATTGCCTGTCTGTTGACGACTGTAGCAAAAGAAGCAAACGCAGACGGAGCTAAAACGCAGAGCCAGCTCAAAATCCGCGAGAAATTTATAGTAAGTCGCACTCAATGAGACTAACGCTTGATTTGCGCTACTATTTTAATAAAATCGACTAAAATTAAAAAAATTACTAAGAAGCTTAGTTAGTTTGTTTTTACATTTTTATGATCACCTGTCGTCAATGGAAAATTGGAAACGCTTAGTTCATTTAGAAGCACATGTAGTTACGTGGACAGCGCAGGATTAATTTCGCAAGTAGTGGATAATGTTCTACCCTTTCCACGCTATATCTTCTGGCTCGAGTGGCAACAACAGCCAGTACCAGCAGTTGAGCTACAGCACAGAGTCGTAATAAGGGAAACCAATAGATCTGATGTGTCTTGCGGTTCTATTATGCGAAGAGTGCGATGTCCTTGAAGCTCTCGGCCCAGCTAAATGCGCACGTCCTGAGACGGATGCACAAACAATCTAAAAGAGGTCCAGCATTCTATCGTGGACCAGCAGTGAAGCGGGTGGACTGGTGGAAACTTTTACCTTGTTGTTACACCGTGAGTTAACGCTGTTTTTTAATCTTTGTGGCTTACTGGAATCGCATATATTTAGGAGTGAAATCGAATAATTGAACGTCAAACCTGCTTAACACGGTTGACACTGGTGGAGTAATCTTTGGAGAGTAGAAACCTAGAGTAAGTGGCCAAGAGCTAAGGAGAAAGGTTGATTTTCGTCCGATTAAGCTTGTTTTTCAAAGATACACGTAAGTCAGTGTACATTTTCTTAACTTATTTGGATCAACTTTGTTTCTCTAACGGATTGTTATGTCGTTCCATTATGATCTCTCGTTGGGTCCTATTGGTGCATCGAACAATTGGCGGGCTGAGTATCTTGTATTAGTTGTTAGGTAAAATGCGTGTATTTAATTGCTGGCGTGTATAACTAATACAATAATTGCATATATATATATATATATATATATATATATATATATGCAATTATTGTAAGCAAATACAATATGGAAGCTAGCTCCAAGAAATCACATTCATTCCTGTGCTCTATGATGCTGTATGGAATATGGCTTTAAATATTTTTCCTAAGCGGCGATGCACGATCATAATTGTGAATACTCTTTCTCCCATAATGGTCACCCTCTAATAGCGTCCTATGCTCCTTTCATTGCAGCCACAGGAATTAGCAGAACGATGGTGAGTACAATAAATTGTTGTTCAAACTCTACAACGGCCATTAGAGTGAATATTGATTGAGCGACAGAACACTATCACGTTTCAAACATGAAAGTAGGACACTACAGTTAAAGATTGCTGCACGTCACGTGGACATTTTCATCGTACGCCTGCACTCACCCTATTTTTGCTCAGTAGGCTCTTTTTCCTTTCTGAATTGGCTACATGCAGGTTTATTTATAAAAGAAACAGAATAATTCCTGTTTATTTACTCAGGAATATTTTTTATCGCTATTATGTGCTCAAGATAGTCCCCATATATCCTTCGGTAAGAAAGTCGTTCCGTCATTCCAGTCATCGTTTCAGTATTGACTCAGAGGGATCTCTGCGACAGCAGAAGTCACTGTTGACTGCTGTATTGTAAAAGGGTCTTGATTAAAGGTTTAAACGTTTATAAGCCTAAAAACAGTTTGCCTATAAATTGGCCAAGTAACCTGAGAGATGGTTTGAGCGTAGCGCAACATTCGCGCGAGTTATTATCGAGTTACAGAAAAAAAAATAAAATATATAACCAGTAGAATTAGTTGTGGTTTATCTGGACTTTAATTTTTAGCAATTGATTTTTAGAGATAAATGGTCTACAAAAAAGACGTTTTGACGATACGCCGATTCGATGTTGGTTGGTATTAGCGATAGGCTGGCTCCTTACTACCACTCCGCCTCGAGAGCCATTATCGCGATTTTAGAATCGTCGATGTTTTTCGTTGTTTACAGGACGTGAATTGGAAAGAAGCGAAGTCAATTTACGAGTTCCATGCTCTTGACATTGATGGTAATGACGTGCACCTCGAGAAATACAGGTACGTATATAGAAGGTACACACATAGAGGTATGCACATCTCGTGCTTTACAAATTCCAACATTTCTTTGGGAGTTACATATCGTAATGGAGTTTGACGTATATTAGCTTTAACTTTTCACCAGCAGTTGCACTTCTTGACCATAACGTGTTCAGATCGGTGTCCGTCATGGAACAAGCCATCGAACTATTGTAATCGTCATAGCACTCCTAGGTTTTAGCACTAGCAAAGGCCTAAAACGAAATGGCTAATTAAACGAATAAATCGGAAAATCCTAATTTCATTGCTCAGCTGAGGCCCAATATTGCTTATCCAAATATATTGAATCATGTGTAAGAATCTTCTCACTGCTACCATGCCTAATATCAGCTAATGAGAAATTCAAATACACCCATAAGACAGGCTTCCCTTCTAGATTGTGTTTGCGACCTGACTTCACTAGTCCCTGTGTGGATATCTGCAATAATCTCGCTTTATCTCGTACTTTACAGATTCCAGCGTTTCGTTGGAACATCCTAATCATCCTCCTCCTTATCATGTTCAGGAGTAGTTCTATTTTGGTCCTCATTCCCGATCATATTTGATGAAACATGATTTTGGGTTTGTTCTTCACATGAAACTCAATAAGCCTCGTTTAAAATTTATAAAATTTTGTGTAGACATTTTCTTACTGCCTTCAAACCGATTGATATCATTAACTACGGGGCAATTTAATTTGCAACGTTGGCAAACTTCGACCAGGCTTTCCTCGAAATTCATTTTTAGTAGACATACCTGCTTATAGGCCACTATCAATAGTTTGTTTGGTTTCCTTTTTACCGTTGGTTTTGTTGCATCCAAGTATCTTTTCTTTCTGTACCGACTCCAGGGGTCACGTGTGCGTTATCGTCAATGTGGCATCTAAATGAGGCGTAACCACGCGTAACTATCAAGAGTTAGTTGCGCTTCACGAGAAACATGCGGAGTTGAACGGACTTCGTATTTTAGCGTTTCCATGTAACCAGTTTGGAAATCAAGAAGCGGGCACCAACGCAGAGATTAAAAAGTTTGCTCTGGGTAAGCCTCGAATGTTTTTGTTCTAGATGCCTTTTGGTGCCTTCCTTGACGAGTTTCTGTGGTAGTAATTGCCAGATGTTTAGATGTATAAAAAGATATCTCTTTTAGCCAGGCTCGTCATTGATGTCGCCACTAAAATGCATCGGTGGTGAGCTAAGACGATGTAAAACATAACCGTGCATTTTCGACGTACGCTTGGCGAAGAAGGTTATGATGTCACCGTACAACTGTAGTAGGAATATTTCATAGGCAATACTATTGCCTTCACGCAACTTGATACGCGGTGAATAAGTCGACAGAAAATTTACTGATCTCTACCTGACAAATGGTTTTCAGGAAAACAAGGAGTAAAGTTTGATATGTTCGCTAAGATCAACGTTAATGGCAAGGACGCTCATCCCTTGTGGAAGTACCTTAAGTCGAAACAATCTGCATTTTTGTTTAAGTGAGTTACTCATTCTTATAAAGCAATGCGAAAATCCATAACACGGTATCTGTTGATAGCTAACTGCTATCTGAACGTTGTTCCGTAGGAATTAAACGAATAACGCCAATATCTGCTTACTGTAGATCATTGCGAATCCATTTTTTATATGTTTTTGTTTTAATTTGTTTATGGTGTTTTCAGCACTATCAAATGGAATTTTTCGAAGTTCCTGATCAACGAAGAAGGCCAGCCAATAAAACGATATGGCCTTACTGTAAATCCATTCGTAAGTAAAACACCTTCACTTCACATAATGTTAATGCAGGTTTTTCTTTTGCGCGTTCGCCACTGGCTATTTTAAAGAGCATTCGGCTGTGAAGAAAACTGTACGTTTTCTAAGTCGGTGCAAGAAGCAGCCTATATATCCAAGCACCTTATCGTATAATTAAGAGATGCTTTTAAGCTTTTTTTACTACTAGTGATTTTTTTATACATCACATATCGGCGGAGTTTTAACCCTAAAACAGACTACCGTGGTTGTCCATCGCCTAACATGTGTATTCATTCTTGTTTTTACTTTTATTCCCTTCGTATCCACTTCTTCGGCAATGTCTGCCTCCTATCGTCGCTGAAGTCCAACGACCTGGAACAAGACCTGGACAAGTATTTTGCCAAACCGCCATCAGGTTCTCTTGAAAGCGACCGTTTACCCGCAGCAGCCTCTTAAGCCACATCTGGAGGACGCTCAAACACCTCTATCTCTAAATCTCTTAATCTACTTCTTAATCTATCCAGCACAACATCTGCCTATACATCTGAAGGACAGTTTTGCGCAGCTCGCAAGACCATGCTGCCGTTCCAGACAAAAAGTCTCTAGAGTTTCACTGTTTTCTTGAAAATTCCGTGGCAAAGGAGAAAATGCTTCCGGCGTACCTCCGAAGGTGTGAAACTCATAACGTGAACCCTTGATCTTTTGTAACTCAGATTATGATGAACTCTTCGTAAACCTCTTTCGGTGGAAGTTTTCGGACGCAAATGAGATGCAATAGATTGGTTCAACGGGAGAACTCTACTGTGTCTTTATTTTAGGACAGACGTATGTAACGTCAAGGTAGCTGAAAAATACGTGTATATGATTTTGCGACAGTCAAAAAACTCGTAGAGATTGAAAAACTACTGAAACATACTGCCCAGAACGAAAGCGACTTTAAACATCAGGTGCCTGTTTAGTGACTGAAGTAATCTGTATAGGCCCGCAAGGAATGGCTGAGAAAAAGGATCGAATTACAAGAACTAGCTTCAAAGACTACACATAAAAAACGCTTGAATTCAAAACTCAGTCAAGAAAAGTTCTCTTTAAGGCAACACATTATCTTCATAGTGCTCGAACACGCTTTGAAATTTGGCTTCGAAAACAGCAACTCTCTTGTGCACCGATATTTTCAGCGCGCCGATGCTTGCTTTAAAAATCTGGAACTATTTTACGTATCCCCGAAATAACAGCTTATTGACAAGGCAAAAGCGCAATTCATTTTCCGTTTAGGTAAGATTTTCGTATCGCTACGAAATTTGTCGTAGCTGCTTCTAATAAATACAAACCGGCTTTTAGGTATTTGGCATTGATAGTTTATTTTTGTAACATGAAAGTTTAAAAGTCGATTTTAGTAGAAGCACTGACTTCCGGATTAGTGAAAAAATTCTGTGTGTTCATATACAACTTGGCATTTTTACTGCTGGATCGACCACAAAATTTCTCTATAAATCTTAGCCGACGGCATTGTCTTTAAGACGCGCATTCAGGCCACGCACGTGATTCTTTATACGAGCATTGCACGTTCAATTAGAATGATTGCGCGATGCAAGAAACCTACCAAGGTCCTCTATTATAATGCATTGCTACTAGATCAGCTGGAGTTACATGATTTGACGTGAAGCCAAATTGAATTGACCTAGCCTCAATCGGCTTTTATGGACAGTGCGGCTAATCTACTAGCCTACAATTCGTGCGCCTTCTGGCCATCTAGGTAGGCCAAGCAATGCTACCTTTTCAGGATTTATTAGGTCGTTTCCGACGTGTCTTCGTTCCCTCAAGTATTCACTACAACCACTTGCTTGGCTTGCTGGGCGCAATAGTGTTCACCTTCGTTTATTTTACACATGTGTACATGTTGGCGGTTCGTTCATATGTACAGTATAAATATGTCTACATCACTACGTTGTTAGCCGGCTAATCAAGCTGCTCATACCTCAACGACTTCACATTATTTCATTTCATACTTCTTGTATGTCTGTGTCTCTTCTGCTCCGTTTACCTTTGTTGATCTCCTCTAAAAATATTATTACAATTACAATTCTCCCGATCTGGTCTTCTACAGTTTAGCAATACGAACACGCGTTGGCAAACGATGGCGTTTTGGGGAACCGATGCACTTACATTCAACAAAATACTAAACTAAACGAGAAAGGCAGATTCCCTACATAGAGTATATATATATAATAAAACTATTCAATATCATAATGCGGTCACATGAGCCTGGCAAGAATCATAGCTATTAGGAATGTGGGAATTGCGAGGCTAGCATAATGCCCGCTTACCCTAAGAACTGCTATAAGATGTCGCGAAGAAGCGGCTCCGCTTATTTCCGCAGAGATAACATTGTTCCCGCCACTGAGGTCTTCTTCTTCTCTGAAACTGTTCTTCGGTCGTAGCAGCCGAACGTTGAGGGTGACACAGTCGCGACGCACTGACGTCGCAGACCCGTCGGCTTGCCCGCACACGCAGCGATAATTGGGTGAGTGGTGGGCCGGCAGGGGGAAGCACCACCCCGAGAGGCCGCACGGGGACTCCGCCCCGTCCAATGAACAGGCCCCGCTTTTTGGTCCCTCCGGATGCTTGGCCCCGTGCAGGACAGCCATCGCCCGTGGTCGACTTTCGTAAAAAATCACCACGCTCGCGCGACCCTCACGCGGACCTATCGTGTATCCGATGCGTGGGAAGCTGACGACACCCGTCGCGTCCGACCTGTAGGCGGCGTACAAGCGGTCCTCGAACGGCTCAAGGTAGGCGAAGGGTGCCAGAGTGTGCAAAACAATGGCGTGGTGGCCGCTGTAGTCGAAGCTATACAGCACCCGATCGTACACGTAGTACAGGCTGGCGAGGTTTGGGTCTAGCGCCAACGTCTCGCTCCCGTAGTCCTTTCCGTCGGCGGCGGTGTCGAGCGCCTGGAAGATCGTGGCCGAGCCTATCGGCCTGCCGTCGAGGTGGGTCCGTTTCACGGAGCCCTGCTCGCTATAAAAGAGATACCGGGCAACAGGATCGACGGCAATTGTCGAGATGTTACCTCGGTGCTCGATGATTTTGCCACTCTCGCCGAAGAAATTCGCCACGGCCACGGCGTCGCTCGTCAGATAGTAGATGCGCCGATTCACCCAGTCGACGGCCAACTTCTTGATCTTACTAGCGAAATCGGCGTCCTCCTCGAGGTCAAGGATCAGCGTGTTCGACTCCGTGGCCACTCGGAACTCCCAAATTTGTCGCGAAAAGGCGTAGAATATCGTTTGCTTGTAGGCGGCTATGTCCACCGGTGGCTCGTCCATTCTGTGAAAACGACAGCAAACAAACGCCAATGCAAGGAACAGCTTGAATTAGACGAAGGGAAAGTCAGCTCAAAAAGCGCGGGGAGTTCGAGGTTAGGCCGAATTCAGTAAAGCTAAAGCGTCGATTGACGTTATTGTTTGTATACAAATTGCCGACATAAAGAAATGTACTAAAAAAAAAATTCATTTCGTTTTTTACACAGTTTTTTTTCTAATTATTGCTTTCTCATGGGAATTTGCACCAGTCTAGATGACAGCCGGCCATGGTTGCGCCGTTTTCCTACATTTGAGGCGTATCTACGAGCTTCTGAACCGATAAAAAGAATATAAAATGACGACATCTCATTAAATGAACTCGCGTACCCTATCCGAGTGATAAGTTTGCTGCTTCGAAGGTCGTATAGGTTAATCGATGAGTTCTCCGCAATGGCTATGAACGGAACGCTGCCCACAGCGCGACACACATTATCCACAACAGCACCCGGGTCGTCGTCTAAGCCGCTTTCGCGTGGTTTGTGGTTCGGTGGACATTCACAGGAGAAATTGCCTACCGTGTTCACGCAGTACTGGCTCTCCCCCCGACTGAAAATGTCCCCCGTCCGGCATGGATTCTCATTAGCGCACTCATCCTCGTCCGTGCAAAGGAACAAACGGCGCAAGGAGTCTCGTCTCTGACTTTGCGCCGGATCATCGTCGGCCGTGCAATTCGCCGTGACGAAGTCCCGCCAGTCGTGCATGTAACCCTCGTAGCCTTTCGGACAGTCGACGCAAGCGAAGCCGCCGTCGTAGTTCACGCATTGGCCCTGGCCGGCGCAGACGTCGTCACTCGAGCGGCACTCGTCGACGTCCTCGCACTGGCCGAGCTCGACGTTGAACTTCCTGCCGTCGCCACAGGGCGAACACTCGGACTGTGCCAGGTCGAGGTTCTTCCGGCACTTCTGCCCGCGGGGGCAATCCTTGTGACGCGTGCAGGCGCAGGACGCCTCGTCCGAACCGTCCAAACAGTCGACGTATCCGTCGCACACTGTCCGCTTGTTGAAGCATTGCATCTTCGACGCGCAGACGAAGAAGTGTTCCTTGCGACCGAGACAGAAGTACGGCAGGTCCCGTTTCGCACTGCTTTGGCCAACGGTTGAGTTCGCCTCGGCAACAGCGATCAGCAGCGCCAGCCAGAAGCAGCCGCGCATCGTGGCCGTCGCTGCAGTCCGCTGGACGATGTCGTGACGAAATCAGTCAATTGTCGACGCTTCCGCCGTCGTCTGGTTACTGCGCGATCTGCGCACTCATCGTTCTGCAACGGAAGTGACAGAGACATTGGTTAGGGAAGAAAACAGTGGATTAGGCGGAAAAGACCTAGTAGGTTAGAGGTGTCTTAATGGACAGACTAAAGCCAACATGTTTAGAGCTTCCACCACCAAGTTCATGGCTGTGAGCTCCATGGCCTGCATGTCTATGCGACACACAGAACGAACAGAGCAAAAATAAACTTTATATCAACAGCTATTGAATTGCTTATAGGGAGTAATGCGATAGTTCATGTTCTCTACGAAGACATCAGATTTCCTAACAAATGTTGTTCGTTGTTAGTGGCAGTGCCATTCAGTTAAGCTAGTCCGTAGTTATTTTCCATCATAACACAAGACTCCGAAACCATCATTTGGTATAGCTTCAGGAACTGTTTGCTCAGGTGCATCTATTAGGAGAGTTCAGTGGTGCATATATATATATATATGAAAATATATATATATATGACTTTCTCCAACTGACTTTCAAAAGCAATCAGCGTGCTTGATCATCCTGAACACGACTACACTCATTTCTACTCGTCCTCTCTACGTGTGCCTATCCTACTTGTCCTCATTGTGCGCAACGCAATAAACACAAAACTATGCCAACGGTACATGGCAAACCAACAGAACAGAAATCCCCCCGTCGACATCGCTAATCGTTATTCAACGTATTTCCCCTGTTGCGCGTGTTCCCCCGCCTCTTCAGTCTTTTTGACGTTCCTGCAAACTAGATGAGTCGCCTTTACGGAGTGTCTGCGGTGCATTACGCAGTTACCGACCGATCTGGCGTGTTGGCATAACCGGGTGCATAACTTCCCATCCAGATGGTGCACGTTTTCTGTTCGGCGACACGACAACAAAAACGATCTCGACGTAATTGACTGTCACGTCGGCTCGTACACTCGTCACGGTATGCTTAAATTGCTGAGGGCGTGTCTGTGTCAGCCTTGAAACGGCCTTGACACGCTTAGGCCATCTGATAGTCACGATCCAGCGTTAGAGAAGATCGCCCGACTCCGTCCGAGCCGGCCAAAAATCCTCACAGGACCGAGACTCCTTGCAGGACTAACGTAGCAATCCACTAAGAACGACAGAGTCGCACAGGCCCAGTCAAAAATGCGAGGAGAAATCTGAGAGTTCAAAATGGGCGTGGCGATCGCTTGCGAAATTCTCTAGACAGACTCTAAACGTACGAGTCATCCTACTGGAAAAAGTTTGAACTCCAAGGAAACTGTCCACATGACTCGGTCGAACGTGTTACGAATCGCGTCGCGTGTAAGGAATCGATAGTGTCCTTGCATAGATGTCTCCTATCAACTCTAAGAGACCGAAATATATCGAATTTTTGCACTCCCTGTTTAAACGAGTTCACCCTACGACGAACTAAATCGTAACGCGTCGCGTTCTCGAGTATTCGAGTATTGAGTAGATCCACTTTCCTGCTACAGTTACTTCGTCCCCTGGCTGTCTACTGTAAAGCAGGCATTATCCTCGTTTGCACTCTCAGTTATTACAGTACTCGGGCTACTAACATTAATCTGGCAAACACTACCAGACGACGAAATTGGCAACATTTGTTGACCAGCGCGACTAACGATGACCTTAGACCGTCAAGGGTTTGTTTACGACCGACGACGAGTGTAGCATCGAGGCGACTGGGACGTTCGTTCGTATGGACTTCATCTGGCAATTCCATAGTCTTACATCACCTCAACGAACACCGATGACGTGACGTTGAAGGCAGTAGTATTCAATTAATTGTCTTTGACGACGCCGCAACGCGGCAGACCGGGCCGCCGGCTAGAAATGTCAACGCATGCCGACACCGAGTGCTATCCATGCACAGAGCGACAGTGTCCAGCTGATCGCTGCGCTCAGCTGTTCCAGCGGAGCATCCTGATAGGTCGGACCACAGCACAAATTCAACGAAATTCAACGACGAAAATTCAACGAGCGAGACGCGGTCTTCGAGCTGCTCTCTCGAACGTTTGTCGACCCAACTGCCAGGTAACATTTTTCACTCATCATTTTTCAATCACTTCGCCACCGGACAACACCAGCAGCAACGGCACGGCGCGTCAGGCCTTGTTGATGGCCTTCGACGCGCGTAAACTCAGGCCGGAATCGTTCGATTCTATTCATTCGACAGAACTATTCCGTTGCATTCGACACTCGTCCATCGTGTTCGCGCGTCCGTTCATGGCGCGATATCCTGTCGCGCGTATATCGTGACGCTCGTCAGAACCCCACCACCCCTTCCCTCCACTCGATCTTCGTCACTGTCAAGTGAGTGCCATTACGGGCGCCTGGCCGGCCCCTCTCGTCTGTGTTCACGTTGGCGGGTGTCCACCTACATGGGGTTATGATGTAACAGCTCGTTAATGAGCATTCATTATTATTACGACAATCGAAGTGGTTTAATTAATAATCAACGACGACAACACCGTTTGCCGCTGTTGGGCCAGACGGTGGACGCTGAAGCCATCGGACGGGGGGGCCGGGTGGACCGAAAACAAACAATATTCGTAGCCGTTCGAAAAGCGTGCCAAGGTTAACAACGCACGACGATGACAGATTCGCGCGCGCATTCGAGTGAATAAACACAACGTCCGATGAGGGCGTCGAAACGTTTTGTCTACGAATCCAGGTTAGCCCCAGGGGCTAGAAGTATTCGTTGGCATTTGGTGGACATGAATCGGTTTTAGCGTCGATACTTGCGAAGTCTGTCGTCGAGCGTGGCCATTGGTAGCAGCAAAGCTACCGGTGACGGCGAATTTCGCCGACATTCTATTTATTTATGCCTGTCGATTATAGGAGATAGACTTTTGCTCGGTTCCTCGTGCCTGAAAGACATTCATGTTAGAAATGGACAAAATTCGACAGTGATCATCATTACACTAACATTGCAATTTCAGTTCAAGTTTGTGCTTCTGAGGCTCTTCCCTCAGAAGCACAAACTTCTGCACTTGAGTATAGCACGCCGTGTCGAGAGAGAGAAATCGTTTAAGAGTTCGCCCTCTCTTTCTCTCTCTCTCTCTTTGTTTCTTTGTACTTGGGTGTATTAAACGTCAATAAAAGAGCCGGCTTCCAATAAAGTCCCACCTATCAACCGATACTCGGCAATGCTATTTTTAGGGCTGACCACCAGCCAACATTTAACGACCACAGTAGCGCTTTTTGCATTATCCTGTAGGACGGACCATCCCATATAAATGTGAACGGCGGGGGTCGAACCCTGCGTGCACCTACGTGCCCTCGTCTTAAGGTGCACGCGAATGCATCTATATATTTTATATGGACATGTTTACTGTTCGAAATTCGATAATCTCCGCGTCTTGTTGGCCGCCGTCGAGACAAGGGCGTGAACGCAACTCACGTTTGCCACCCACGCCGCGAATTCTCCCTCTGTTGATTTCGCCACGTACCTGCGTGTGGCCCAATTAGCGTGAATATGTCGGCCAGAATGACGCCACCATCTCCTGCCGCTCTCCTCTAAATTGCGTTCTAAGGCGCTCATTTGTTTGCCCGCAAACGCGCACGAGCCAAGACGGCGCTGCTCTAGCGCGACGCAGCAGCAATCGCGGAAGCCATTAGGGCGTCGGACTGATCATAAAAACGGTCGCAACCGTTATCCAGTGCCATATACGACGACATCAGCGAGACGTAGAGAAGAATGACAATGAATGAGGAGGAATAGTAGCCTCGACCTGATGAAGCGCAGATTGTCTAGCCTAAGTCGGGCATTTTGTTTACATTAATTACCTAGAACAGAGCCAATTACTGCGGCGTTCTAGGTCGACTGTCCGGCACAAATCCACTCTTACGAACTGATCGATCGTGCTCGAACGAATACGGCCTGTTTCGTTGGCGCTGGACCGCCTTTCCATCTCGGCAGGGGTCCTATCGATTGTTTCGGTTCGCAGCTGAACAGAGATATCTGCGTTTCCTTTGTTCGACTTCTCTGTCAGTGATGACAGCAGCAGCAGCAGCAGCAGCAGCAGCACAAATCTCTGAACCGTAAGAACGCCTCCGGGAGGAGATGAACTGCTTCATCGACGCAGTCAGCGGGCAACTTTTTCACATCTTGAGTACGGAATAGGTCGTGACGATTTCGGCATTTTACACGTCTCGTTTCTGCAGCGTCTATTCGTGTTCTTGAGTGCTCAAGAAAAAGAAGCAAAACAATCTCTGTAGGGCACAGTCGTTCTCAAGGGGTCAACAACCTAATAGCGAACGAATGCCACTCTAAATTAGATACCCCCTCCCTCCGCCCGAAGCATCTCGGCGTGAGCAAATCAGACACTTCGTCCATTTCCTCACGTCCATTTCCTGTTAGCTAATAAAAGTGCAGTGCTAACGGCGAATGTAGCTACGTTGTTATCGTTACGGCGATAGAGTATTTTAAGCGAGACAGACGCCTTCCTAGATACGCTGACGCCGCTTTCGAGGTCATGAACCATTGACCGTCATTTAGCGTGACGACGCTCCGGCTGTGAGCGTTCGTCAGGTCGCTGCATTCGCCGCTGTGGTTGGTCGGTCGGTCGGTCGGTCGGTCGGTCGGTCACACGATGCGTCTCTCTGATGGACTGCCCCGCTCCGACAGGAACGAAACAAACCCAAAATATGCAAATAATAATGACTGACTCGTCCTCCTCTTTCGTGGCGAAGTGAACGGCGCGCATGAATCGTCCGTCTCTACGACGAGCGGGCAAAGTCAAGGGAAAAAAACTGACTGACTGCGACAGTATCCGGCTAGTCGTCGCCATCGGCCTGTTCCTACCTAGAACAGGTCAACTAGAATGGTCTTGTGTTGTAAATTTATTTTCCTCTCTCGCGCTCTCTCGCTATCTATCTCTATTTGTCTGTCTTGCTCCGTCCTAAAGTACGACGAATGTGTCTTTTTTTTTTGTTTTTTCGCATTTGCCGTGCACTGCTACAAAACCGCTCTCATTAGAGTTAGACCGTTAGACACCACGGCGCTGGCGCAACACCCGACAGACGAATCGCCAATTGACTTCATCCGTCCCTGTTCCGACGTACGCACGTACGTACGCACGTACGTACGCACGTACGTATTAGCACAGAGACGCAACTCGTCGGGGTACCGCGAAACGGCTACGGCATAAACACGGAGACGGAGTCTCATGGGATTGCCTCAGATGAGGCTGATTACTCTCGGAGCACGCCGTTTCTGTGACATCTGATGCATCGGTTAAACGCTCTGATCAGACAGACGGATATCGTCGGCCTGGAAGGAAGCCACTCATCCATCTTGCTCACGCGCGAGAACACGTCGACTCGGGCTGAGGTGCACGACGATAGTTCCAGTTCGTGCACGACTAGATAGAAATCAAGCGTGGCTGTGTGACTTGGCCGCCGAACCAGCCGTGCCGGTCACGAAGTCACGTGAGCCACGTGACACAACGAAATTTCCCAGCTGTGTTCCGCGTGTTCTGTTTCGCTTTGGCGACTGACGTTAACCGCATCGCACATGGCTATCGGCGTTTCGTATAGTTGTAACGATGAAATTACGCACTTGACCACCCATCAACAATTTGGCGAACGCCATTTAATGGCGATTGCTTGCGTTTAAGTTGCACGTACACGTGCAATGTCGCCGGAACAAAATCATTAGCGAACGCAGTCCCACGTCAGGTCTATGGAATACATTCGAACGCGTGGCAGTTTATGGAGGTAAACCCAAAGTCTGAATGTTTATGGCCTCCGATGGTCGGCCGAAAATCGGTCATACTTCGAACTTCACTACGACTTCACTACGTTGACACAAACGAAACAGGTCTCTCTCTTGCCACTTCTTCGCGGTGATCTCGTCGTCGCCAGTTGCAGCTGATTAGCACAGTCCGACGAACGCACACGACTCGAGATATTCTTTACGGCTGTTCGCCACAATGACACACACACACACACACACACACACACACATATATATATATGTATGTTCATGAGAGACGAAAAACCGCACGAGTATATCGTTACGACGAAGACACTTTAAGGACGGGAATCGCCTTTGCGCCAACGAAGAAACGATTTAGAAGAACGTATAGCCACGCGTGTCTGTGTGCGACACTAAAATAGAACGATATTTTCATACGACTACACTAATAATTATGATGATCCAAGCTAAACATTTGTCTCGCATTGTCAAGGACACCGTGACCGGCTTGTTGTTAGGGGACGTTACGATTTAGCTGAACCCTCATTGAGACGGAAACAACAAGAAAGGCACTCACGATGATATCGATATCGTGCTATCGATATCGGTAATGGCGTTCATTGTCTTTATGTGCCGCTGGTTATCGTTGATGTGCCTATTTCACCTCAGTATTAATGTCTTGCGATGATTGTGCCGGGTCGGCCTTAATGGGTCGTCCGTACAAATGGACGGGGCTACTGTGGGGCTGCGTAAGCAGAGAGCGCATTCATTTCAATGAATATGTTTGTTATAGGCGCTATGGCTGTATTGCCGAACAACTGTTCCTCGTATTGGCTGTTACTCGCTCCTGCTCACCAGCTTCACCTGCTCCGACTTTCTTTTTGGGCGTGCCATTTCCGTAACGTCGACGCTACGGCCGTCCCGAGGCGAATTCGCTACGTAAGTGTCGAATGCCTTTGGTTGAACCAGCTGCTGCTGCTGTTGCTGTTGCTGCTGCTGCTGCTGTTGTTGCTGCTGTTGTTGCTGCTGCTGTTGCTGCTGCTGTTGCTGTTGCTGCTGCTGCTGCTGCTGCTGTTGCTGCTGTTGCTGCTGTTGCTGCTGCTGCTATCCCGCAATTGGCTCAGTCCTATCGGATGAAAACGCCAATCGTGTACGAAATTAGTTGCCGGATGAACACTCTTCTGTCTCGTTAATCGCAGCGGTGTTCGTGTCACAATCGCGCCGATAAGATGGTGAGAGCGCATACGCGCATGTCTGATGTAGTTCTGACTGTCATTATCGTTTATTAGTTTTACTACATCGTTAACGGATTCGCTTCTGGTCGGTCGGGTGAGGAAAACGAATCATCACTGGCCAACAACTTTCGACAGCTCTAGCCGATCAGAATCTTTAACGATGAGTGACCATCGCGAGGTGTCTGGATGCGAATTATTTGCAGACAGAAGCCGCTCCCGGTCAGTCTCGCCACCAGGCGTCCACTTCGCGAGCGTCAGCCGATTTGCCGAAAGGTCGTCAAGAACCTTACAGAAGCCGGCCAACGTACAGGGCCACCGTACAGAGGTCACGCAACGGGGCAGTGCAGAAGACCAAGCCCGACTTTGATATTTGACGAACACACACACACACACACACACACACACACACACACTTGACGAACCACAGCCGGCCAATGCATCTAGACATTAGATCGCCGCATTAGATCGAGCGAGTGACACCCGTCTTGTGCGCGCAAAAGAGACAAACAGAAGGCAAAATCGTGATGAGATGGACAATGCGATTGGCTAGGACAGACTGACGGACTGTTGACTTGCAAAGACTGCATTCGTGTTAATGCAGCTCACACAGCCACTGTCCATGTGGCATAAGCAACCTAGGATGTCCTTCGGATCAGGGAACTTCTCTAGTCGGTACGTTGGATCGTGCTCTTCCGTCTTTCACAGGACGCACTTCAGCAATGGCGAACCATTGCGGTCAAGCAACACAGCTCGAAATCCAGACAGTGACGTCTTCTATCTGGGAAGACAAAACTTAACCAGACGGGTTCAGTGGCACTAATTAGGGTGGTGTCACAACATCGGATAGATCGGCCTATTGGTATCGGTCAAGTAGCCTTGACGGCTGTCCACCACCGAATTGCTCGCGGGCGTCCGTCCAGTCGAGGGCCTTGCTTTAGCTCAAATACGGGGGGCGTCTCTTCGTAATATTGGCCAGCGTCAACTGGGTCGTCTCTAAGCTAGACAGACAACGATTCGATTAGATTGTTGCGGGTCGGACGGGACCAGCTTTGACCCGGATGGACGCCATTGGATGATCAGTGATGGCCATGCTACAGGACCTTCTTCCTCTAAGTTCCTTCCTCTCACGTTCACCAGCAGCAGCTTCGTTGGCCGGATCAGGTAACTCTATCAAGAGGGTGACTTCTGCTTCCGTAAAGAGCAACGGCGTGGTTTCTGTCACCGTGACTATGACCAAAAGAGAGATAGAGAGAGAAAGTCACAATCGACAAAAGTCACGGTAAATACGCTAGCACGATATGGCGGCACGCGATTCGAACTGCTACGAGACGTCATCGTCGGCCAAAGACGCGGCAAAAAGCTGCTTGTCAACGTTGTTTGACCCCTCGACACTTTATCCGCCGCACAATCGCTGGGAGTCGCTGTCACAGATTCGGTGGTTGAGTCCTGTTCGAAACAGCGACAAGGCTACTCCGATGAAATTCGTGATTTCGCCCCGCAAATATCCCGCAAACGGCTAGCGGCTGAAAAATTGAGACCTTAACAGCACATTTGTGAGTTCAAGCTGCAAGATTCCACAATTGACCGAGTATTATATATATATATATATATAATGTTCGTTTCGAGTGAACGATTCATCAGGTCGAAGGATCCGTTAAAACCGTAGCTAAAAAATATGAGACAAGCGGAGATGCTTTCACTCGTTTCAACGACGCTTGGCCAATTAGAATGTTAATAATAACAGCCCTGCACTAGAGAGAGGCGTCGTTTTTGATCATCGCACCGGTGGCATAATTAGACATCTAATTGTGCTTTGTCAATTATTCTTAGGTGACGGAATGAAGATGACAATTTTTATTTGCCGCCCACAGTTTGCTTTAAACATTTAGCAGGCGGGCGGACAAAAATGAAGCAGGCGAATTTTCCGATATTGTTGTCTTTGAAAACATCGGCTAATGAGTCGTACTAATGAGTCTAACTGGGTGACAAACCCGGATGCCGCAAAAATTGGCGCACACATTTTTTCAGGCATCGCTCGACCAACTAGAGCTAGAAAGCGAAATCGAAGACGTAAACTTCGATTACCGTTTCTTACTTAGGATTCGATGCTTTAAAGCGTCCTGGCAACTTCAGTGTCCGACCTTACGAACGGTCAGAATGTTAATGGACTCGGTGAAAGATGTCTTCTCAGCCTGACATCGTCTACACAAACAAAGTCCAAATAAATTTGCAGTCGTTGCCACTTTGCAGATTCAGACGCATCAGATGGAATCTCATCTCTCGCGTCACCACCGCATAAAGTCCAGACAAAATCAGCGACTTCTCACGTGTTCCTCCTACATCTTGTTCGCTTGCTGTGCCGAAGTCGGCAGACTTCGCGCGCGCGTTCCTCAACGCTGCACCGATCGAGTGCAACGTTGCGCAGAGTGGACGTTTCGCTTGAATTGTGAACGACACACGTGAGAGAGCTGCATTATTGCAAACCATCTGCTCCTTCGTCGTCTGAAACGAATCTTTCGTCCTCAGATGCTCTGCCAGCTAACGAGAGCGGCCCCCATTTAGTTTTCCTTTCTTTCTACGTCTTCGAACTGTCGAACACTTCGGCAACGCCATCGAGTATCTGTGCCTACGACGGTTAGGTGACAACTCCGAAGCCACGTGGACCCCCACAAATCGAGGTGGCGTTGCGCTCTGGTCGGTCACAGTGTGGCTCGGGGGGCTGCGTTTCCTGCGTCGATAAGCGATTGCCAATGAGTGTCAGAGATTCTATTCCTGAAACGGCGTTCTCTCAAATTAGCGGCCATATGCAACAACTCAATTAATTAGTCAAATACGTGACGTTAAGCTAATAGGGTAGTTGTTTTCGTCTAGGGAACATTCGACATCTCGCCGGCGCCAGCCCCAAAAATGGAGCATGTGTCGAAGACGTTTTTCAATAGCTCGGTTTATAGCGCAGCAAATGTTACTGGAATTCAAGAAAAATATGCCGAAAAATGCGTTATCTTGACGAACCACAATGACACTTAAACATCGACACTCCGTCTGGTGCGAGGAAGCTCAGCAGATGGGAGTTGATCTAGCTTTGACAGTTCAGTGATCTTTTACGACAGTGGAACTAAACGCTCTTTGGATGGCTGATTATCGTGCTATGTCTATACCGTCAAGTAGCCGGACAACTACAGCGTCGAATAGTGCGCAAAAGGAATCATTTAGTGAAGCGTTTGACCTAAGTGACAACGACCTAAGTGAGGCTACTTTTGGGTCGTCGTCACTGTCGAGGCGTAGTGCCACTCGAGGTCCTGAAAGTAGTTGATACCCTCGATGCGTCATCCGGTCACGAATTTAAAGCAGTCAATCGTAGCGTGTTTTGCTGTGAGGAAGAGCGTAAACAAACACGATTATGTTAATAAGCCGAAATCAAACCAAAAATTGGTCAACACCTTCGAAAGTAGCATCACTTAACGGATGAGCTTGAGCATCGTAGGCGATTTCACGAAATAAAACATTGCCTATTCAGCCATTTGTAACTTGTCAACTAGAGCAATGAAAAAGTGCGCCCTTTTACCTACAGATAGCTCTGATGTATCGAAATAAATATGCGCCCTTGTACGTATCTATCTGGTAGTGGTAATAATATTCAACAATAAGTCCATGTACAGTGACCTCCTTGAAGGTGACACCCGGCAGCGTCAAGCGATTGCGACCAGTCTTACGTGGAGTAAGAGAAGAACATTATTTGTGAAATGGGGCGGGCGCCAGAGCAATCTGGGCATTTTTTGGCATTTTCTGCAATCGACAGATTTGGTGACGCGAATTTGTGTCGCGACCAAAAAGTGCCGCAATTCTATACTCGTAGCTGCGGCTCGTCTAACCCTCAATGCTTCTGCCTGTCTTCGTCATCTCGTCGCGTTGGCTGTTCCGTTTCGGAGTGAAAACACACTTTATTGCTAAATTCTAGTCAGCCGTGAGTTGTCGTCGACGATCGCAAGCGTCGATTGGCCGGTTGTGCAGAAGGACGAACTCTGTTTCGCTTTCGATGACCTTCAGCAATATTCACCCTTCGAGTAAACGTAGTTCACGCAGACTGGTATCGAGCCGTCCTTTTTTTTTCGTCGACTTATGTTAGCAGCGGTTGACACTACCCAGGGGTGCTTACAGGACACCCTCCTGAATTGTGCATGCAGAAGAGCCGTAAATATATTGCGTATTGTTCATGCACTTCTGCACTCCGTTGCCGCCTAAGGAACCATTGTAGCGTCAGTCTGGAAGAACGTTCTGAGCTGACGTACCTCAGAGCTGAAGTGCCTTTGAGCTGAAGAGACCCTTGGCGGCTCTGCTGTATTTCACGCGGGCCGGCTGATGCGGTCTGTTCGACTCCCATCGTGACATTATGTATGCCGCAATTCTGGAGAATGCGCCGATAAACTATTCGCTCGAAGAAAAACACAGCTATAAACAATTTCGTTGAAAGACAGTTGAACGCCAAAATCAAACTAGGACCTGAGCTCAAACTTGATTGAGTTGCAAACGCTCTTCGTCTTGTAGTATAATCTGACGAATTCCAATTCTAACTGGCTAATTTCGTTTCACAAAGTTGCAAATATTAACGCCATATTGGCTGGAATGTGCCTTGCGGAATCTGAACCATCCTACCGATCGGACAAGTGCCAAGCACAAAAATTACAGTTGAGGA
Source organism: Tropilaelaps mercedesae (assembly GCA_002081605.1). NCBI lineage: Eukaryota > Metazoa > Arthropoda > Arachnida > Mesostigmata > Laelapidae > Tropilaelaps > Tropilaelaps mercedesae. The sequence goes on from MNPL01000162.1 coordinate 40,911, forward strand.
TATGGCAGTTAACAACGCGCCACACAAAAATATGTGCAGAGAACGCACAAATTCGCCAGTTAATTGTCGTTGGCTACATGCTTGTGAGATCTTCGTTAAAAGTAGCTGTCGGGCTAAATCCGATACGACGACGGCACAAAAAATGGTGTACGACACAATCGAGAACGCGCGACGTCGTAACGCTGCCTGCCAATGGAAGATATTCGTGGTCTCGAGGTTTATTTTCTTCTCGCCAGTAAGAATAAGTACACCGCCGACCTAGACCGCGCGGTCGGCCTGGGCCTGGGACCCACTCTGAAGACGTTCGACACTTCGCATCGACAGCTCGAAAGCGAGCGTCTCGTTTAGAAAAACAATATCTTGATCAGATGCACGATGAGACGAACGTATTAACGAGCATCATCGAATTTCAACGCATCGAACTCAAGGACGCCTCGACCGTTTTTCCCTCGTTCGTCTGAGTCGTCCGTTCGAAACCGACCATTTTTTTCCCTCGACGTTTGCATGAATCTGCGAGTTGTCAGGGGCAGTGCACCCAATGCATTCTTGGCATAGTCAGAGCTAAATAAAAATACCTCCTGATTTGTGGTGCTCTGTCTGTTGCTTCCCACAGACAAGCGGTGTTCGTTACTCCGGAATCAACCGGTTTCTGAACCGGTTCACATATTATTAAGTCGGTTAATATAATTTGTTTGTAAAAGTGCCTTCACTTCCTCCTCGTCGTTACCTCGAAGCAGACATTGCGACGATTGCCACGAGCAGGCCGACCACTCAGTCGTCGACTGCTCAGAGGTGGCGGATGTGTTCTATTGCACCGCTGTCAATCTGCTGCCACTCGTCTCGTATATTTCTTCTCTCGTCTACCACCAAACGGTCGGCCACTACTACCTATCATCAATCACTCTTCATCACAGAACCAGATTCAAGTTTAGAGCACGAGGCGTCGCCTCCGTCATCTACGAGGTGTTCTTGTAAATGCTATTTACCTTTGACAGTCTTCAAGGTTGTTGCGTTCGAGCAACGTCCCTCGTAGAAGTGCCGACCGATTCTTCGCGGTCAATCACGCCAGCACTATTTGTAGCTAATGTCGCTTCTTCTTAAACACTTCGATCACGTTTGCTCGATGATAACACGTCGGTCGACCGGATTATATCGAGCGCATCGTTGGCCGGCTTCAGCGTCTGTCCGCTACTGCGGTTCGAATCCTCGGATCAACGCACGGATATCCCCTCTGACACGAACAGAACAACAGTTTCACTGAAGTGCGCCTAGGCTAGAAACCCACGAAACGACGAAAAACAAACCACGAATGCCTGACGACTTCATCGATGTCAATAGCTATCACCTCCCTCACGGCCGCCTAATCTGTCCGCAGTTCCCCTACAAATGCTCGACGTCGAAATAATGACCAACGTGTCCAATTCCACTGTCGTAGGTGGCTGCTGTTCGTTGCCGTATGGCCAACTCCCTCATCGCTACCTTTCCCTTGGCTGCTGCGCTCCTCCGTGGTCGGCCGTCTCCGCCAGACACCAGCGGTCGGATGCGCGCACAGCGTCGACTTGGCAGCCGTCCGTGACAGGCCTATTCTAGTCGATTATTGCGCGGAGGACGTTAACCGACCTGAAAAACGTCTCGTGAATCGCGTCGGGGTTCTTGCGCGCGTGGGAGGACCAACGCCGATTGCTGGAGGTGTGGCCGTCACGTTGAAATGTTAGTTGAATGTACGCGAGTTTATGACGATCGAATCTTCTAAGTAGTCGAGCGTCTTCGAGATAGCGTGACGGTCACGCATTGAGCGGAGGCGACTCAATTCGCGGCGACAACGTTTACGGCTGACGTGGCCCCGCCACTCGAAGATGACATCACCCACGCGTGAGTAGGTTTTGCAAGAACGAGTCTCTCAGGCTAACAACTACGCTTCACCGCGATGCCGATTATGACTCACCGAAACGCTTCACGTTCGCTGCTGAAGCGGTTCACTCACACAACCACAAGTTCGTCAGCGACTCGTCAAGTAGTCGGTTTGCGGCTGACGCGTTGTCGTCGCGTCGGCCGCTATGGCCAGAAACCTGTTCGTCGTAGCGTTGTTGTTAATGATCGTATCGGTGACGCTTTACGGCGTGAGGGCAGCTTTGTTGTACGGCTGACACCCACGGAACGATGTGGGGTTGACTAAACGCACGAACTAGACTAAGTTTTCGTCGGTATTCGAATGCAGACGCTTCGTTTATCGAGGTGAACTGTCCACTCTGCTGTCCGCTAGAGCAACACCACAGCACCACCGCCGCCGCCATTTTTGTCTACAACTAACAACATCTCCTACCGTCGGCGATTACGAACGAGCGAGCGATTCGCCAAGACCCTCGATGGTGTCGAATGTAAAATGCCGTTGGACGGCCTTTTCTCGGCGTAAAATTCAGCTCGTCTGCTCGTCGAGTGATGCTAAACTACTCGATAGTCGACACCTCTGATTTTGGAGTCGTTCGTGTTCGGTGTCCTCTTGGTAACGCTCGACGGCGTCGCTATAACCGATTTGCACCGTAGCCTATCGGTGGCTATTCGGGACGCATCTGATGAATGCGTTACTGGTAGCGCGTTTTTGATCGGTTTGTTCGACCTGGAGATTTTCTTCGCCGTTGGCCAGGTTACGTTTTAGGTTCTGTCTGCGTATTTTACTCTGTTCCGTAGGCATTTGTCTATAAGGTTGACCATCAGCCAACTTTTGGCGTCCACGACAGTGATTTTTGCATCACCCTGCACGACGGATCACTCCACATCCGATGGTGGGGACCACCTACTACATGCCCCTTCTCCTCCTCCTCCTCCTGCTCCTGCTCCTGCTCCTCCTCCTCCTCCTTCTCGGAAGCACTCGATTTGTTCCGTAGGTCTGCTGAGGTTGAGCATTGTCAGCGACGAAGAGGCTCACACACGAGTGAGTGTCAGATCGCCATAGCCGGGCGATCTGACAAATATGGGCGAGGACGTAAAACGCTTCCGTGTGAGATCGGATTCGTGTGCGAATGAGGAACGTCGATTATATGAATCATTACTATTCGTGTTATTAATACACTGAAACAAGTCATACAAATAGTATGGGTTTATTTATTTATTTTTTTTTGATTAATTGAAACATACTAATGTGGAGATAGTGTAACGTTCCCATCATCGTTCCCGTAATTATCGCCCGGCTCCCGACTTTGTGCTGAGGCCGATCGGACGAACAACGAATCGCCAACAAGTAGACAAATGTAGACAGGTAGACATCGTCCGTCCTCGAGCGACACGCGACACCTCCTCATTTTGCCTGCGCCATACAACAACGACAGGACAAACCCTCGACAACAGCCAACAATACTGTCCTGCCCGCCCATTTTATATATATATATATATATATATATATATATATGTATATATATGTATAT